>JRUX01000133.1:0-10892 GCA_001407235.2 Kudoa iwatai | reverse complement strand
AATGGTATATACAAAAATATTTATCTTTAAAAATTCTCTATTAAATATTTTAATAAGATAGTTTGCATTAATATCAATATACAAATAAATATTCATTTTATTTTTTTTAGTTTATGGATATAGAACTAACCAAGTTGAAAAATTAAATGTATTATAATTAGAATCAAATTAAAAATCTTTGCGTAAAATAAATGTTTAAATGAGTTTTTTATTTAAAACATTTAATTCTCAATAAATAATTCATAGTATACAAAATATATTACTTTTAAAAAAAATAAATTTAAGAATAAGACAATTTTTTTAATCAATCATGTTTATAACTAAATAATGATATTAAAAATATGAAAATATAAGCAATCATTTTATTATCGTTTAAGCTTATTTTAGCTAGTTTAAAAATTAAAATTAATGTTTGATTTTAATAAAAAAGCGATTGTTTATTTAATATAGTAGGAAATCCATCCAAAAATTGTCTATTCATCTAATTATAAATAAGATTGAACAAATACTAATAATTTTATGTTATATAATAAAAATAATGTATAAAAACACAAGTATATCTGAATCTTATACCATAAAAATATTGATTTTATTTAAATTATTAATATTTTATATTGTATCATCAATTTATGTTGTAATAATAACCTAATGTAAGGTTTTTAATATTGTTTATCATTTATTAAGTTATATAATGAATATAAAATGGTTTATATAAACAATGTTTCATAAGATATTTTATAGAAAAACTTATGTATCCAGTTTATTATCAATATAAATTAAATCATAAACTTAAAAGACTCTATTATTCTGTAAATATGAAGTTTTGTATTTAATGTATATAAATGAAATCATATGAGAATTGAAATTATAAATTTATTATGTTAAGATAGTTTTTTTATCAAATTCAATCATATATACAAAAGAGTATGTAAATAGTTATGGATACAGATTAACTATTTTGTAAGATTATATTATTATATCTTTAAAATTTGTTCAATTTCATCAAATCCCATGTCATTATAAGGTATAAAATGATTTATTTCATTTTAAACCTATTTTAATGAAAAATTATGATATTTTTATGAAATAAGCTCGTTAAGAATACTATACATATTATGAATAACATATTTAAGTATAAATTTAAACATTAATTAATTGAAATATAAGAAAATTAGATCGAATTTAGGAGTTTTTAGTGGATAAAAGTGAAGGAATACACAAGTTCTAGCAGTTCTTTTGAAAAAATATAAACATGGGTCTATAATTATACTAATTTTATATAATTATTTTTTAAATTTGACTTATCGTATAAACATTAGTATCTGCATACCGCTATAATAAATAATTAATTGTAGTTAATATTTTGTTGTTATCAATATTAGACATACTAGTACTATTAAATCAATAAAAAAACAGCTTTACAATCAAGTTATACAATAAATAGTATATAATCAAGATTTCTTTTATTTTAACCATTGTATACTTATTTTGATAAAATTAATTTTATAAGAAATAATTTATGCATAATTAAAATTAATAAAAAATAATACACAGCTAAATTGTTAATTTTAACCCCCTTACCTAATGCTCTTTAATAGAAAGTGATTTTTAGAGTGTGTAAACATTATGTAGGTAAATATCAATTACATTCTCAGTTTCTATGTCAATTAAGCTCACACTCATTGAAAACAGGAAACAATGAAGATTGCTGTGATAATAGCATACTGTTTTCCTATTATAACTCTAGGTTTTTTTAATTATAATTAGATAACTTTTGCTTAAAAGCATGTACTATTAGAAGAAGAAAGAAAATGAGATTTTGATGCATCTAATATACAAAACCTTAAAATATTGTCTAATATTGTTTTAAATTATAAAAAAATAATACTATTATAAGATATATGACCAAACAATTTAATTTTTAATCAAAAAATAGTTTATCACTATATTACATTGTGTAGATAGATAAATTGTGAGATCTATCAACTAGATTATAATCAAAAGAGTAGGTTGATAAATACATTATGTAAAGATAGCGTTATTAAATAAAACAAATAGACAAGATTTAAAACTATTGTAGTATTAGTGAATTATATAAAGTAAATAATGTATTAATTAAAAAAATAGAACCATTCCTGTTCTATTTAAACGTTTTTTGTAATTTTAAGCTTAAAATTAATAACTCATTTATAAAAGAGAATCTATATAGAGATAAAAAATAAAAATATACTACTATTTAAATAAAAACTGACCAAAAGTGATTGGTTGATTGATTGATTGATAGGTTCTTATTAATTCATTCATTGTAATGAAATAAATCAAATATATCTCAATAATATATATTTTTTAAAAATATATAATGAAATTATTGTAATAGAAAAATAAATCTATTTTTGCGTATGTTTCTTTAATAATGATCCTTAATTAAACATAAAATACACCTTAAAATTTGAATAAATGATGTATATCTTAATAAAATATATATAACATTAAAAATATCTTATAAGAATTTTTATAATAACTTTTTTATAAATTTTAATTGTTTTATCATGTATTCATGGACAATATTTTGATATAATAACTGATACAATAAAACTAAAAATTCTGTTTAAACGGTCGTAATTCAATAATAAAGAATTTAAATACAATTATTTTTATTATTTTAATACAATAGTTACTATGATTATTCTAAATATTTAAATAATAAATAAAAAAGTTAAATTATGATTCAATTATTTTAAATCTAATAGAAATAATATAATTCATCAATTTTCTAATCTAATAGTTAATAAAGTGATTTAAAAATGATTAAATTTAACATTATGCATTTATATATTATGATGAGTGAAGTAATTAAATAAAAAGCCTTTTTTTTAAAATAGTAAGAAATTGTTATTATTTAAAATAATTATTAATCTATTTTTAAATGAAGCATGAATTCAAATAATAAATGTATTATTTTGTATATATTTGATAGTAGATTCATTATAACATACAAAAAAAATGGATTTGATTAAAAAAAATTAAATTATTGACTTAGATTTTGAAAAAAAAATGATTGAATGTAATTATTCTATGTTAATAGCAAAATCATTAGTGAAATAAGAGACAAAATAACAAACTATTATTAAAAAAATATGACTAGATGTTTATTGTGCAATATTATTATAACTATTTACAACTAAAAAATTTTTTTTTGATAAATAATAGTACTAATTCTTATTTTTTAGGTAAAAAAACTTTTAATTATTTTAAAAGATATATTTTCATAATATTTTATATAAAGTTATATCATTATTGATAATTTATATCTCCTAATAATTTAAAATTATAATTTATTGTATTTTTTTTAATTTCTTCCATATAAAATATAATAAATTCTTAATATTCTATTGTAAAAATAATAATAATAAAGTAGTTGAATGATAAAAACACTTTTAACGCTCAAATAATTGTATAAAATGTACTTAGTTATGTACTTTGTTGTTTTAAATAGAAAACCAGAAACTTATATTTTATTTCTATATAACTTGTATAAATATAACTATTAAAAATATAGTTAGATGAGTAAATTAAGAATTTTCAAACTCATTTCTATAATGAGCTCTTTTATTATAAAAATGTCATTTTAGATGTTTTTTTAGTGAAATATTACTTAATAATAAGGCATGATTAATTTAAACAATTTAAATACTAAATAAAATATTAAATAGACTACAAAGTATGATAATTAATATCAAAGAACTTATGTAATAAATTTCTACAATATTATAAAGTTCAAAAAAAGATTTCTTTTAATAAAAATATATAGCATTTGTGATTTTTAAGATTTGAAATATTGCTTTTTGAGAAAAATATTAAAAGAAACAAATTAAATAAAGATGATAGATAGATAAATACGATATTTTAGTATATTTCAAATAACGCATCTAGTAATTATGCCATAACTTGTGATAAAATAAATATAAATTCTATTGTAAATATTTAGAATTACTAATTCAATATGATTTGCTTATAAAAAGTTGTAGTTTAAACTGAAGATAGGTCTTAATCATGTGATATTTAGTCGTTATATTTACAGTGGAAAATATTTGATGACTATTATATCACAAAAATAAGTTTAAAAAATATAATTTAAATATTTTAAAGTAAAATTTAAGAAAATTAAAGATTTATTTTAATAAATTATTGATAAGAATAATAAATTTTAATGATTTTTTACTAGAAAAAGGATATATAATTATTTTTTTTAGTATAATTTTAAAATTTTTTAATATAGCTTCACAGATTAATAATAAATTTAAGTATATAATAAATATGACATAAATTTACGTTAAATCTGTTATAAAAATAGCATATTTTAGTTAATTTATAATTTAGAATGAATTAAAATTGATACAAATAGTTTTATTTCTTGAAAAAATAGCATATATTTTATTTTAAAAAAATTACTAACTTGCTAGATAAAATTGGGATTGAAATATAATAAAAGAATTTTATTTATTTACAAGTCACGATAAAGAAAAGTATTCTTATAAATGATAAAACAAAAAGAGAATTTTTTAAAGCTTAATTGATTAAATAGTTAATAATATGGATTAATTTATTTATTTATTATTAAGAAAATATTAAATTAATAAAATAATATCAATTTCAACTATTTTATGGTTAATAAAATTGAATTAGTTCTTGATTTTTGTATATTTACTTAAAGAAACATTAAAATATTGATAAAATAACATAATTTATGGCTATATGGTACGATAAATAATTGCAAATAAATATATTTATTTGAAAATAACAAAAACTATATTTTATATCCTTAATAATAAAAAAATAGAATTAATTTATGTTTTATATAGACCATATTAAACTATATGTCTTTTTATATAATATAATTTATATATATACCAAATTATAGCTAATATAAATTTTAAATTCAAATTTTTTTTGTAAAAAAAAAGAATATTTTATAACTATAAATATATAAATGCATCATTATATTGAAGTAAATATCAATAATAATATTAATAGATGTGTTATAAGAGATAATTAATATTTTTAGGTAGTTATTTTAATATATAAAAGTTTAAATTTGTCAATAATATTGATAAAAATTATTTATAATTAGTTTTTAAACTATTATAGTTAATATATTTTATTTTTTTACTATAATACAATCAAAGTTTGATCTAATCAATAGTTTTATATGAAATATAATGTAATAGAAAAATTATAGATAGAATAATAATGAAAAATAATATTATTTAATCAAAAATAATTCCACCAATAACTTTATCAGAACTATAAAAATCATAAGGATTATTTTCTAATTGATCATGATCTAATTCTATGGAATCATTGATTATATTAGACAATGGAGGTATAATATATGTAGTAGTTTTTGAATATCCTACTGCAACTAAATTTATTTGATATGAATTTTTTCGATGATAATAGTAATGCATTAATATAGTTTGTGAACATAATATACTACATGTTGTATTAGCTTTTTTTAGATAAGAGCCACAACTAGGAATTAATTCATATGAGTTTTTAATTTTTATTCTTATATCATATTCACATAACATATTTGGTATATTAGAAGTTGATTTTATAAAAATAACTACATTATCAATATAATCTATATGAGTCATTTTTAATTCTATAGGACCTAAATAAATATTTTAAATAACAATCATTTTAATTGTTAAAAATCATTATGTACCTGTTTTCACATTATAAAAAATAAGCTGCCTATACATACTATTTTCAATCATAATATCATAATAATGATTAAATAATAGATCTACGATTTTTACTCCATTTTTACATAATCCTCTACATGTAATTAACCCCATACAATCAGGTTGATAAAATTGATTTTTGTTACTTGGACTGATATAATATGAACAAGTTTGATTTTCAAGATATTTAAAATTAACATTATTATTCATTGAAATAATAAATTCATGGTTAGTTGGTAATATTATCATCACATCAGAATTCAACTTACTTTCATTACCTAAAAAATGTTTTAAAGACTATTAAAAAAACCTTATAGAGATAATCTATTACTATGCGGAAAATAGATATTTTTTTGATAGATATGATATAAACTTGATATTTTTAATTCAAGAATAAAAGGTCCTATTAATGAGGATAATTCCTCATTTTTAAATTCTGAACATGGGCGATAGCATGTTTTAAGATTATTTATCATTTTACAATTAAAATATTCAGTAGGAATTGGAGGAATGCTTCTAGCACTATATATTTGAAATATACATCCGTCAAATAGTAATTTATTGTCATATCTTTCAAGTATATTATTTAATACTGATAAATAGTCATTATTCATATTTGATATAGCTGTTATATATTCATCATGTGACACTTAAAACATATTATACATAAATAAACTATTTATTTGAATTTTTACATATATCTAGCTCTCGATAATAAAATATTTCAATGGCCTTATCATCAGATGCCTTTTGAATAGAAATTTTTGCATTTTCCAATTTTTCAAAAAGTTTAATTTCAATACTATCACATGGAGCATAAAAATTTGTTTTGGGATTGGTTTCATATTGATTCTCAGTTATATTAAAAAAGCCATGATTATTTAAGAACAATTTCTTAACATTAAACAAACATATATCTGCACCATAATTTCTTTTAGATTTTAAAATTATTGTATCTTTAGAATCAATACTTTTATAAGAAACAATATATTGTAATTTGTATGATTCAATATTTTCTTTCATATATTTATTTGGCATATAGTAATAAAATGATGGATATAAATGGCAATTTATGCGATAGTATGGTATAAATTTATCAAAAGTTAATAGGATGGAATGGTCAAAATTATCCAAATCATAATAAATCATATCTTTATGATGTGCAATGCAATTTATTTTTGAATTAAATGATATTTTTATGCTTATTTCTTTACTATTTCTAAATCTTATTTTAGGTTTCTTAAATATTTCTATATGTTTTAATTATATATAGTCTTTTATTCAATCAAAAAGTTACCATAAGGAAAACCAAATATTTCTATTTCATTAGCAGCTATTAATTCACTTTTTGTAGTGTTTTTTTCATGTGACGTATAGAGTGTAGGCTCAAAATCTAGGAAGATTTTTATGGCCATATATTTTGATTTTTTAAATAGGTTGCGTCCATTAATATTGATACCATGTCTACAACTGAACATACAGATACCAATTATAATTTCTTTTTTTAAATTACAATAATCAACATCCATAAAAACATTATATTCTTTAAAATCAACTTCTAAAAGAATACAGTATGCATTTTCTAGATAATTATGACCTTTAAGTGATATATGATAATTATATCTATTTTTAGTTTGATCATTTTCAATCGAAAAATTTTCTATCATTCTACAAATAATAATGCTTTTATCTAATTAAAATTTAAGGTAAAATCAATTATAATAAGAATATACTAATCATAAAGAAAAGCCATATGATCATAACAATGTTGTACATATTCAAAAGTTCTTTCTTCAAGTTTTAGTCTATTAATGAAGTAAATTTATTACTTTATATATATATTTATATATTTTTATTATTTTTATGAGATTTTATATATTTTATTACAATTTTTAGCTTATTAACACTAATCTATACTTATTCATATAGAATTTCTATTCAATAAATGTTTGTTTTGCCATCTCAATATATTTCTAAATAATAGTATTTAATCTACCAATATATATAATAAAAATATTTTAATTTTAAAATAAATATAATTATTATAACTAAGATTAATAGTATAAATTAATATTTATATTAGTTTTTGCTATATCATAGAGTTAAAAATGATAAATCTAAAATATATAAAAATTAATTTTTTATTATTTTATCAAATATATATAACTAATACCTTATGATACTAACATTGAACGATAATATTCCATTTAATATATGAGAGATTTTTAAAAACAGCTATCAAAGGGTCTATTTTTATTCTACTCTCATTCTTTTTTAGGTTATATCCATTTTTTTTAAATATAATAAAAATACATTAGTAGATCATTAATTATATTATTATATGAAAACATAATGTATATTGTTATGTAGTAAATAAAATTACATCAAATATAATCAAAAACTAGTCATTTTTTAAAAATTTTCTATTTAATTACATTTTTATGGACTTTTATATTAAAATCAACATTTATAATAATATATGACTACTAATAATACACAAAAATAATTGCAAATTTATTCATATTATATGAGACTACTTATATATCTTAACTATTTGGAATAGTTAATATTATGAATCATAAGATTTTTAAATTGTAACTATTTATAAGTTTGTCTTGTCTATAAGAGTTCTTATTTTTTAAATAATAAATAAATTTATAATATTATGATAGCTATCATATACTAATGATAGAATAAGCTTATGAAGATCATAATGATTTATATTTGTAGCAATATCATATAGTTTATTGTATCTATTTCCATATTTTATCTATATGTGTACTGTTTTAGTCTAGGTCAAACTTTAAATTGCTAACTAATTAATAAAAGCTTTTATTTATTTTTTACTTATTTTTATTAAAAAAACTGCTCAATTTTTTTCCTTATACATCTAAAATATTTAAAAATTTATGTTTTATTTTAAAAACATGTTTTTTAATAAATTAATAACAAACGGGAAACAATACTAACAAAATTATTGTTATTATAGCTTAATTTCTTTAATATATTGTTTACATTTCAATTTAATATCAATATCTGATTCTTTTTCTTCCAATCTATTATGAATTATATTTATTAATCTTTATTTTAAACTTTTTATAAATATTTTATCACAAATACTATATTCTACTTTATCAAGTAAAAAATCCAGTAATTATTCTATAATTTGCAATATTCAACTATAAATAGCTATATATTTAAATTTTTATGATATTTTTTTAGTTAACAGCTATAATTACTATATTTTAATGTTTTATACTGTTTAAAATATAGCCCATAATTTTTATTTTGCTAAAATATATTATTTCTTAGATTACTTAAAATTTGTTAATGAATTTACAAAAATAATTAAAAAATTCAAATTTTTACTATTTTTAAAAATAGCCATTAATTTATTGTATTAACATCTTTTGGATAACAAAAAAATGTTAACTACTTTTAAAAAATCTATTTTATTTATATTTCAATTTATACTTAGTTGAAATCTATAATTCTAATCTATCTATAGAATACTGTAATTTCTATTCAGTTTATTATCGTGAAAAAATAAAATTATACCTACTGAAAGCATATTTTATTCAAATTCTCTTAAAACATACTCCATATGCGTTTGAAAAGAGCCAGATAACGACAAAAAACAAATGGCACTATGTTAAACCCAGAAACCCATAAAAGATATTAAAAATATTCTTATTTCAATTCCAATATAAGTTTCATACAATATATGGCTTTTATTTTTATATTATTAAGTTTGATTACATTAGTTTAATTCATATAAATGATCTCTAAAAATTAAAATACCTTTTCTATAATAAAGTTCACATTTATATAGATACTACCAATATTACTACTTTAATAGACCTATATCGATTATCAAAGCACTATAACATTATCTTAGCTCACTTTTTTAACAATATTTATTATTTTTAACTACAAACTTAGCCAAATAACAGTTTTATATGCTATATTACAGTATAAACTCTATTACTGGATGTGATTTTTTAAATTAAGTATCAACATTTTATTAAATATATATTAATTTTTACTTAATTTTAGTATAATGTAATGAAATTCTACAAATAGACCAAATTAATAGAACCGCTTAGCAAAATATAAAGCAAATAATTATATTTTCATTAGCCATTATTAAAATTTATATTTTTATATTATTTTTGAGCATCAGAACACTAATAAAATTATATATATAATATAATATTGGAAAATAAGAACTTTTAGAGTTTTTTGGAATGTAAAAATATACACATATAGGTATTTTATTAAAAAACTTTTTAAAAATATGATTAATTATGTATAAAAATCATTTTATTTTTCCTATTAGTAAGTACTATCATTCCCAAATGCTTTTATCTAAATATAATTTCGTTTTTTTAAAAAGGAATGGTTCTACTTTAAATGACAATTTCATATTGAGTATGATTGGTAAGTTACAAAAATGAACCTACATTAATAATAGTTTTTTTTGATTAAGCATCATTTCGATATAATCATAATAGCGTTTAATCAATTTTTTCTATATTTTTATTAAATTTTAATATAAAAAAGTATCCAAATGACAGCTGCCACATTTATTTGAACCTTTATCGCGTGCATAAATATCTTTATTTTTAAATTTTAAAAAAAAACTAATGTAAATTAATAAAACTTGGTGATATTAGACAAAAAATTGTTATTTAATGGTTAAAACCTTTTTACTATATAAAAATGTCTTTATACAAACCACGCTTATCATACATCCCAAAAATTCAACTATATACATGTGGCCAATTTAATTTACTATTTTATGAAATACAGTTAATTTTACGTTATTCTCTCTGTAAAAAATGACAAAAATTAACCTTTCACCTTTACTTTATATAGGGGCATCTTTTATTGTCTTTTTGCATACATACTTTTCCTATATCTACTACATAGATATGCAATCAAGTTTTTATTCAATAAAATAAAAAGGTGACTTTATATAACATCAGTAACATGCTGACACCATTTCATATCATCATTTTAGTGCATTTGTCATGTGTACGCAAATAACTATTAAATTTTAAAACCTCACAAAATATCATTACACTTTCAACAAACAATAGGTCTAGTATTAGCAAAGATATTTTGCTAAAAAACAACTTTACT
>JRUX01000132.1:0-19611 GCA_001407235.2 Kudoa iwatai | reverse complement strand
TATCGAGTATAAAAAGGACTTTATGAAATTATTACCTGATGATTTGTCCACGTGTCAAGCTATAATGTATACCTTAACACATAGTTATAATAAAGCCAAGGTATTTTTTGATTTTCATACATTTTTTTACTTCTGCTATGTATTATATCTCAATACTATATATACATTTAGTCAATTTTTTCAATATTTAATTACCAAATAAGACACCGTATTCAATAATTCTAAGTTGATATTATTTTAGGATATTATATCCACAAAAATAGAAAATCCTTTATTAAAAGATTATGCAAATGTATTTTAAAATAATCACTATAATATATTAGAGAAAATTTGTATAAATTATAGCTATTATTATCATTTTCTTCTGAAACAATGGAAAATATATCAAATATGACAATTTTGGACTACATCAATGATAAATTTCCATTATACTTTAATATAGTTAATAACCCCAATCTTTATATTCACAGCATAAATTTTTTAAATGAACAATTGTGTTTTCATTGCCTAAAGTCATTAAATCAGAAGAACATATACGAACAATTTGCTATGGAAGTAAGCAATCATTACCGTTTATATTTATAGCATTTGTTTTAGTTGTTGAAAAAATCTCCTAATTCAATGGCATTATGCTTTTGTGTTGGATCATTGTTTTCAAACGATAGTAAATGCATGAAGTAAATTTTTTGTTTATGACTGATCGTCCTGTCTAATCTATTATAGAATGATGCTTAAATGTTATTATCGTGCTTACTCATTAGGTTACCTTCATAAAACTCACATTAAAACGATTGTATGTGCTTTTGTTAATGCAAAATTATGGGTAAAACTATATTTATTCTATTATTATATCTAAGTAAATTAGGATTTAGTTGTTGATATGATAGTTGAATGTGAAAATAGTGATTTTTTTTACAATGAGTATTTTTATTTAGATTTTATGTATTTTTTAAATATTTATTACAGAAAAGCATGGATACATAGTACCCTTGCAAACATTTATTTAGAAAAAGCTGATATCTCATTAGCAATTCATCAGTATTTAGATACAATTTTATTTTAAAAGTTAATGTATTTATAAGATTAACTAAATTGGTTGAAACAGAATCTTGCTCAGTGTATTATTTTATCTCATTTTTTGCTTTTTAAAATTTTATATATAGGGAAAAATTTGTACAGTTGGCGGAAACATTTATTCACAATGCTTCATACACACGTGCAATACAAATTGCAAATCAAATAATCAACCATGTAATCGATTTATATTATGTGTGTGTATAGCATTTTATTTAGAGTAATTCATCCTCTGCTGAAGTTATTTATGCTCATATTTTGTAATTTTATTACGTCACAATAAGACCTACTTTATTTACATATCATACATATAGAATTGCAAAGTCACATTTTAAAATGAGGTCATATTCAGTAGCAATAACATGGTTTAAAAAAATTATGGAATTTCCCTCGTTATCAAATATAGATAAAATTCAATGTCAATACGGTATTATTAAAAAAATAAGCTATAATATAATGCCAATTAATGATAATTCATAAATCAATGGTATTGATAATTTTAGGAATCTTGGAATGCTACCTCAATTTAAGTCAGCTATTAATTGCTAAAAAAAATATCCACTGTGCTAGAGAATATATAAAAAAGGCTCTTGATATTTCCTTCAAGTTAATTATCTAAATATTGTTAATATAACGATGTAATATAACTAGGCTGTATGATTGTTGCAAAAACTCTGATCAATTATATTCAATTGCTGAAATACATGCTTATTGCCTAATTGTAGCATCCAAACTATTTATAAATTACAATATCGTATCTGATAGTTCGTCCAAAGGTATAAATTTTATAAATTATCTTAATGTATAGATAAAATTACTAATCAAATCATATGTTTATATGATACACATTAAATTCTATTTAACAGATAAACTTAAGAATATTTAGCGGTAGTTTTATAGTAGATTAACATTAATTTAGATGATACTGAATTAGTACTTGATCCATTTGGCTTGGCTAAAAAATCTATTAAGTAATACTATACTGTATGAAATAATATTTATTTTATAATATTATCATAGAGTTGTTAAGAAAAATCTGTGTAACACTTTTTCAACTTTAAGTTACTTTTCATGGTTTCTCTTTCGATGTTACCTAAATGCTATAGATATTATTGTAGTGATAATAGTTTATAATTATAATTTTATAGACTATATAGGATATTTTTCACAAAAATGATGAATTATATCTTAAAAAGAAGGAAAAATATAGTCGCTGTTGTATGGACCAAATTATAATTTGTTTACTACTTAATCATGAAAATATCAGTGCTTGGAATGATTTAGGTTGTTTACTGTCATATTTAGGTAATTAAAACTATTTTACTATAATTTTACAAAGATTTTTGTTTTTCATTATAGATACAGACATAAGGCTTACAAGCAGTGTTTTTTTGGTGAGTATGACAATGGCTCAAAAAGTAAAAATAAAATCTATATAACATTTTTATTATAAAAATGTTGCTAGGAAGAATTTCCAACAAATGCTGCCTGTAATCTAGCTCATTGTTATCTTACTCACCACTCTCCTAAGGTGTGTCAAATTTAATAAGTAAAAAGTTAAAATAAAATGCTACTATAAAAATTAATTGTAGAGATTAAAAATAGAAATCATTTATGTATTTTTTTATTAATAATTATCTTTAGAATGCTGAAACTCTGTACAATACTGTCTTAACAAATTCGTATAAAGATATGGGAGCATGGATGGGAAAATATTTATTGATTATCAATTCAAATCTTCAACAAAGTGATGAAGCTAAATTTAAAGCATACGGATATCTTATGAGGGCTATCTTTTCAGGATTTCATGTAATTTTTATTTATTTAAAGCTAGTTTAACAATAAAATAGAAAGAAGTATCAATTAATGCTATAAGATTTACCCTAGAAATTATTTATTTACAAATTATTTCTAAAAATTTACTTTATTTTACTGTATCCATGCCACTCTTCTCGCAAACCACTCCAACTAATCATATCACATTTGAACGATTAAATTCAGTTATTAATGATATTAATGCATATATGGGTAAAATATATTTATGTTTTTTTATAATATTAAGCACTGTTTATTGTTGTGTTAATAAAGATTTGTACCCGAATTCACATAGTGCTCGTTACAATAGTTTATTATTGAAGACAATAACTTTAGGACCAAAAGATACTCTACTAATGATTCAGAAGTAATTGATTTAATTATTTTAACAACACTTTTCTAGCTTTTATATCATTATTTAAATATTTTATGCACTATTTAGATTACCTAGTGAATATCTTACTTTTGATCTTACTTTATTAGCCTTTTATCTTTGCTCGTATGATATATTTATCATAGTTATTCCGCAAATTTTTAATAATAATCATTACTGTAGTATTATACCACAACATTCTCAAAAAGTGGTTACTTTTGCACAAAATGCTAATAAATCATCAATTGAAAAATCCTATAATAACTGCATAATATTTGCATTAAACTTTTATAAAAGTGAATTATATGACAATGCAAAGTACTGTATGTGTTTTAATTTATTTTATTCATAGACCATCTGGTTACAACAACCATAATGATAAAAAAAAATTTTAATTTAGATTTTGAAAAAGCTCTCGAATTAATGCCCAAATATCTTCAAAACTATAATTCAAATGTACTACAGTTGAAATCAATTATTTGGCTTTGTTATTGTAAAGCTGGTGCAACCTTCGATATGGCTCATGCATTGACTCTACTGAATATTCAATCTATGGATATACATTCTAACTGTGGTACAATATCTTATTTAGTGCTAATATTTTTGATGGACCTCATTTACAATAAAAAAAGGAATGTATCTAATGATTTAATTTGTAAAACTATTGAAATTGTTCATAAATCTGGTAACTAGCATATATATAAAATTGTTCAATATATAATTTTAGACAAAAAATTCCATCAGTTTTATGCATCATTGCCTTTAATATATTATTTTAAAAAAACAAAAAGATTTAAAGATTTCATAAGCTTATTTTTTCTTAATCTTCAAAGGTAAATACATTCTCATTCATTATGCTAATTTTTTTTTGTATATTATCACTTTAAAACTTATTAAAATATATATTTGTTATGAAATATTAAAAAAATTGATAATGCTTAAATTCTACTGAATGCATTTATTACTTTTAATATTTATTTCGTTCTATTAAAATTACTACTTATATACTACATATAAAAACAGGTTTTATTGAAAAATTCTAATAAAATAGCATACAAAATTGACTGCAATCAAAATTTTTTATTAAATAATTAAATATTAATTAGACTATTCTAGTGTACATACATCTATATTATAATAACATTTTAAATATGATTTAAATGTAAAATCTCATCTATTTTATCTTAGATTCGCAGAAAATGACTTTGTTCAAAATATTGTATCATCATCATTGAATTTTATCAAGTCCCTTAATGTATTTTTAATAATAATTTATATGAAAGTAATCTTTTTCATTATAAAGTTTTGTCACAAAGCCTTTAAAATAATATCCAGCTATCCAAATATAAAAGTATTGGTTTAAATTTTTTTTTAATTTTGACATTTAACATTTAGATTAATAAAAATCTTATGCAAACTTTTATACTATATGATAAATTTGATAATATAGAGCAATCATACAATCGACTAATGTCATTTATCTATAGATATAGCTATAATATTTCTTCAGCTATATTAATTTTAATTTGGTTAATAAGATTATCTATTAAAGATATAAACAAATTCAATAGCTATGCTACATTTTTTAAAGATTATCTTTTAAAAATATCTAAAACCCCAACATTTCTGGATGAAAATGATCAATCCATTTGTTATCTTAATCTTTTGCTCATACAATGTTTTGTTATAGCTAAGGATTTTACAATATGTAATAAAATTGTAGAAAAACTTAAAACTACTCATTCAAACAATCCATTTGTTGTAATTGTTCCCTATTATATCAAAAGTTTTCATAGTAAAGGTGCCAAAATAGACATTTCAAATTCACTTGCTAGCGATTTGTGTTCTATTATTGATACAAATAGAGAAACTTGCAGATATGTGTTTGATATTTATTGTGTAAACATAATTATATGTTCATAAAAATTACCTTATATAAAATATTTTTAATAGTTCGCTGCTCTAATTGAAAAAAACAATCTACATATTGATGATGCTCTTATTTACTACAAAAATGCTCTATCCATCAAAGATTTAAATTACTCACAACAAAGATTTGTTTTGTTTTCTATTATAGAACTTGTATGCTACCAGAAAAGTAGCACAATTATTGATCAAGCTAAAAAAGCATTAATGGCAATTTCAAATAATTGGCCATTAGATGATCCTACAATCAATTATATTATTTTATA
Source organism: Kudoa iwatai (assembly GCA_001407235.2). Taxonomy (NCBI): domain Eukaryota; kingdom Metazoa; phylum Cnidaria; class Myxozoa; order Multivalvulida; family Kudoidae; genus Kudoa; species Kudoa iwatai. The sequence continues at coordinate 14,157 of JRUX01000132.1, read as the reverse complement.
TTTAAAATTACTAACTAATGATAGGTAATCCTTATATATTTCATATGAATCTTAAACATAATTTTAGCTCAAATATTGATGAACATTATCATCGCTTATCTACTGAATATATCGATCAATATCTTATTAATTATCTTAAAAGATATTTAGACCATATTATGAATATTCTATAAAATTTAATGCATAATTTTTGTTCACGTTATCGTATCATATTATTATTATTTCAATCCTACTATATGGCAAATTGTTCACATAAAAATTTATATCTTATATAAATTTTATTATTTGTATAGTTTACTGTTAAAAAATAGCTATGTAATGTTGACTACTGTATTAGCAATCTGCTATTCATTATAGATGTTTAAATTTTAATTGATTACATCTTATCAACGTAAAAATGTATATTTTTATGCACTTTAAATTGTCATTTATTTATAATAGCTATATATCATATTAAACTACATATGAAAAAACACTATATTTTGGATTCAATAATATTAAAAAATTCAACTAATCTATTTCTATGTAAATTTAAATTGACCTTAATTTAGAATCTATTTTATATAGAGTAAAAATGATTCATCTATATTTTTAAAGAGGAAATTTACATACTTTATAAGGTATATGCACCATTACGTTAAATTTTTTTTAGAAAATTTAAGGATAAATTCTTATCTTATTGCTAAAGTAAGCCAAAAAATTATTTACTTTAAATTATTATCTAAAATATAAAAAAATTAAATCATATTTATAAGATTTTTAAAAATTTTTACGTATGATTTTTTACGGTTCGACTTTTTGCTTTCCTAATAGAATAGTATACTACTGCATTTTATTCTAGTTAAAATATAAATAAATCTTTCACTATGTAAATAATTAATGCAGATAACTTTAAAAAGTAAGGAATAAAATATCATATTTTTAACATGTTTATGAAATGAATTCTTTGTAAGTTTATATTAACATAATAATCTTAAATATTATGAACAAGATATAGGAAGAAAACAGCAAATATCAATGAAATAACTGTAATTTTTCTTTATTTTTCACAATATAATCAAAAGATATATTAAATTCTATCATTCAAATAAATTACAATATGACTAACGTTATTAGAGAAAAACTATCATAAATAAAGATAGTTGAGTAATATATTATGCTAAGCACAGTGTATAAAACTAGTTAAATCCTTATTTTTGACATAAATGTGACTAATAGATTATGTTTGTATTTGAAATAAAATAATAAGTCTTATCTTAAACCTATATATAATGTTTACATGTGGATTAATAAAAAATATATAATGTTCAAAATATATTTAAAAATGTTCTTGTCTAATATTTTCTTTTAAATTTTAAATTATGGATGTTTAAAGATTGTTTGAACAATTTTAAATTAAATAATCATAAGCTCTGTATTATTGATAAAGTTGGTAATGTACAATAATATACATGAAATCTAGCAAAATTTAGTTTTTACTAATTTTAAAACATAATATCTGCTATAAGCTCCTTAAGTGTAATCATATTGTAGAGTCTAAACAATTCAATAAATAAAATATATTTATTTGATCAATAAAAATACTCTGCAATCTTTCTTATTGAATTAAGGTATTGATTCATGTACTGTGGTGTGAAGAGGGCAAAATTAAATGCATTACCACCAATTGAAGTACTACCATCACAATCACATAACACTTTCATATAGCTATCTCTTACCTAAAAATAATAATTTAAATATAGCTACGTAATAATAATCTAGTAGAATCAAAATGTATACATTTTTACATTTTACACATATAAGATCTTGCTGAAAATAATTTCCAAGGGTAATATTAACATTTTTAATAATCAAATTTTCCAAATGGGCTTTGTCATAATTCTTAAAGCATGTAATACATTGTATGGAAAATGTATTATCTGTTCGATGAGTAATCATAGGATGTCGAAGTAAGTCTAAATCATGGCACGAACTACAATAACTGCAAAACACCTGTTCCAAGTTAAAATTGTATGATTCCAAAAGACATGTTTCATCAAATGCAAATTCACTTATTTCAATACGTTTTAAAAGCCTTCTCCTCACTTCAAGAACAGTCTCTTCTACATTTTCATCAATTTTAAGCACCTTTTTTAAATAGTAAAGATTAAACATCCTTATTTTATTACAATACACATAAAAATTGGTAATTACTGCTGTAGTTGCCAAAATAAATGCCAATGAAATATTATTGAGATTAGTTTCTAATGAAGGCTGATGATAATTCAAATCATTTATTATTTCAAATAGTTGAATAGTAAGCTCTGTCCTTAAAAATAATGCCCTCTCTTCATGATGCCAATTTTTAAGAATATCTGGACCTTCATTTGGATGAGATTCCATCAGTTTGGTTAATGATTTATATGCATTATCCAAATAACTACCTATGATTATCTATAATACCACAATTAAATTCACACATCTATTTAATAATATATTTCAAAGTGATACTATACTTTAAATGCATCGTGAGTTTTTCGTATATCATTTATTTTTTTGCAAATATCAAAACTTATTTCAATCTAAAAAAAAAATTAATATGAAGTGCTTTAAAGTATTTATGTTGAATAAATTTGCAAATAAAAAGATTTTAATATGGCCATAATTTTTTATGACAGATAATAAATTTTTAAAAATGTATGTAAATTAACTAAGCTCGTTGGAAAATTAGATAAAAAAATATTTGCATTGATTTTCTTTTCAAAATTGCATAAGTTTTTATATGTTTACAGTTAAATAATGTGTATAACTTTGTATAATTACAAATATTAAAATATTTTTTTTATTTATATACAGCCACTAATAATTTTCTAGTTATTAAATAAAATTTATTATCATAATGTTTAAAATTAATGTATTAATAAGCGAAGCAAATCTTTATTACTATAACAGTTCAGATATTTGGTTAATTTTGTATTTAATTATATGATATGATATAGATGCAACAACTCTAATTAACTGAATAAATGATAAATTTTTGAGTATTTTATAAATTATACACTATTTTTATGATGAAATATAAAATTAAAATTTTTTATTTTACTAAAATATTGTAGAAAAATTTTTATAATTACCTGATAAGTGTTAGTATCAGTAGAATTTAATTCTTTTATTTGTGGAATGGTATCAGATTTTTCAAAAAACCCATAATCAGTATAAATATTGGGAATTGAACATTGTATTCCACCATAATTGTACTAGAAAAATATATTGCTTTATATTATAACAATCGGAATCGATCTGTTACTTTATTCATCCATAAAAGGTGCTTCCAAGCTTTAATAGGAACCATATTGATGTGACTGAACAAATTTTGTGAAAGAATATATCTAACAACATAAGATATATTCATCCATGCATGTTGCTCATCCATTTTAGATGAACTTATTACAATACGATAAAAGTCAGCATGAACAATTTCACATTTAAGCTTATTTAATTCAACAAACAACTAAATTTATTTCAGTCACTAATAATAATAATATAACGTAGAATGTATAGATACAATTTTTAGCAATTTTGTCATTAAATTTATAACTATTCTATGAATTCCAGGATCATATAGAACAGAATCATTACTACATAGCCATCTAAATATTTACATGAAATTCTTTTAATATTATTTGACATAAAAAGACTTTTTTTATTTATATTTTAATTCTTTTAAGCAAATACCTATAAACATGAAGTAATTGCTCATCTGCTATTGCATTTTTATGGCAGTTAATATCTTTCATATACTTAAATATCAATTTCTGCAAGATTCTAAAAAATAATAATATTTATATATCATAAACTTTACTACTGAATAAAAATGAAAAAGACTTAAAAATATATATATACTTGAATACTGGATAGCATGCAGATGTTTCATCAAAAGATATTGTAGTTGACGTATTAATATTATTATTACTCAATGCATCGCTCAATGCCATCTAAAATAAGTAATTAATTAAAAAAACTAATACAATACGCTATTTGAATACAGTAGGAAGAATATCATATGATACTGACTGGTTATAGGTTTCATTAATTACACTAGCCTATAAATTACATGATTCAAACCATAAAATTAATTTTAAACAATAATAAGTTTATAAAAATAATTTACTTGTAATATTGAAGCAATAGCTAAGCCTTCTAACCTCAATTCAACACATAAGGTGGGATAATAGTTTGGTTTTTCAACAATATGTCGATTGCCAATAGTATTTTGCAATGATTCATTGTTGAAAAAATCAAATGAATGATGATTACCAAAATCAGGATAAAATTTTGGTGAATACCAAAGTATTTGTTGTTGATCATATAGTGATCGAGAAAAATTAAGGTTGAGAGCAAATACATTATAATCAAAGCAATATAAATTGCCAATCGGAATATTTAGATATTGACTAGCTTCATTTGATGATTTCAAACATGACTCTCGTAATAATGCACTATGTAATAACTTTTTAGTTACTTCTCGTTGCCAATCAATTGAATAGAAATCATTTTGTATGTTGTCATCAGATATTTGATAAAAATGAATAATAAGAAAACTTTTAAAAGCACTAATTTCTTCAGTTAGTATATCTTGGCTTTTACCATTTGAATTCAGCAATAATATCAACGGGTGGCTTAATTTAAGATTATTTTCATTCTGTATATTTTGATTAGAATTCACTGTAGAATTTTTAACTAAATCACCCAAAATACGATTACAATATTTATATAAAAGATTTAGGCTTTGAAAATTTTTTAGCACGAATTCATATTTTTCATCACAAATAAAATTGGCCATATCCAAATTTTTATCATTTTTAAACAATTCAAATAGCTCTGATTTAATTTTTTCAAATGTATCTTTTAAATATACACTTTCAATTTGTAATTGATTTGTTAACAACAATATATAAGCCTTAATAAAATTAATTTTAATACGTTTATTTTAATTACATATCATACATGATTTAATGCAAAAATTGCAACAATACCCACTTTGTCCATACTAAAAATATTTTCATATTGATAATTTAAATAATTTCATAATATTACTGAATATAATTTGAAAAATAAACGCATTGAGAAGATTTTATATTTAAATTATAGCAACTTCTATCAGTAGTTACATGATGAAGATTCCTAGTAAATTGGTCGCATGGTTCAAGCATATTTAGCGTAAGGATGGAATTTTCATTCTAAATACATAAATAATACTCAATGATAATTATTAATGTAAAATATCTTTACGAATTAATTATGTATTGGATATAGTTAGAATATAACTTACACGAATTTGCTTTAAATTTCGCCCCAAATTAAATACATTTCCAATCTTAACAAGTATTCGAAAATAACTAGGAATCTAAAATGAGAATAAAAATAATTTCTCGCTTAATGTAAGAAAATGCATAAAATTTTTAAATAATAAAATTAACCTGCGATTCATATATTCCTTCAACCTGCTTTAGTGTTGAGATTGAAAGTAATAAACTAAAGTTAAATAATTTAATCAAATAAATAATTTTAAGCAAACTCGTAGTTCATTTCAAATTCTTCATATGTCATCTCAATTTCATATAAATGTTGCGATGATTTACAGCGAGGTAATAAACGGTTAACTTTTTTTCCATCTAAAAATTCATATAGTTTTATTTTTATATTATTAGACAAAGTTAGTATTAAAAAATTCTTATTATTAATTTTTCATACTGAAGTAATTTGTTTCTGGTTCACAAGTATAGTTTATATAGAAAACTTTTGGAACGTTCACCAAATATTTTTTTATGGTATTATCCTTTAAAATTGAAACGTTAAATAAATTTTTTGAATTTCTTATAGCATCAATTTTAATTATAGGCCATTTAGTCTGTGAATTTAATCCCGTTGATAGCATGTTGGCATGTGCATTAATAGGTTGGTGTTGTTGGAATGCAATTTTTTTTCTTAATTCTTGTTGACAATCCCATTTTTTGGTTAAAAATTCAACCCAATTAGCAATATCTTTCTAATATAACAATAAAACAGCTTATTTGTAAATAAAAACATACTTTTAAAGATGGAAATTTTGGATGGATCCCCAATTTGTCACGCCAGCTAACAAATTTGTCCGCTGTTATAACAGGACTATTCTCCTTATCTTCTGTAGGAGAAACTCGAGTTTCAGTTAATGTTTTAGTGAAATGGTCTGTAATTTTAAACTGTCTTACAGAATTTTTTTTATTTAAAATTCTTCTGTGTAACCAATCTGGATACGGACAACGTGGCACTGGGTTTCCAATCTTAAAATAATTTTAACTAATTAATATTGTTTATACAAAATTAACACATAAATCGCTATTTTCTTTATAATTTTATTTAAAAAATATGTTAAAAGTTTAAAAATGACAAAAATATGAATATATTTTAATAAACTTTGAAGTACAAAATTAACTTACACCTTGTAGTGCTGCAGGTATAACAATGATTTTTTGTATCGCACTATTCAAACGAGTAAGATAATACTCCCAATCTAACAATGATCTAATAGTGAAATCATCTAAATGTGATTGTTTTGTCCATCTCTTTATGTAAAATTCTTGAGTTTCTACATTAGTTTGAAATATGGCTATTGGTATAGCTCTTTCGGTGACCATCACATCATTAGGATGTTGGCTGATAATGTAGCGACAACATAATCCTTTATCTTGAATCATTTGTTCTCCCAAAAATTCTGCCAAACGTTTTGCAGTTGTAATCGATGTAGATCTTTGATTACCATATTCACTTAGCTTTTTACTTAATACTCTATTTTCAGACAACAGTTCAATAAGTTCTTCATTAGAAAGATTTTTTCCTTTATTATGCAAAATATCTAACCAATAATTGGCAATTTCAGCTACAGAATTATAACAACTCGGCAAATCATGTCCTTTAAGAAAATTTTTAAAAAGGCTATTTTGAAAATTTTTAATTAATTCTAATTCGCCACGTCTTTTCATTTCAAATCCTTTTAATTCTGTCAATTCATTATTAAAGTTAAAAACTGCATAACGCTTTTTAAGTTTCTTTCCTTCTTCTTTAGCAGCTGGTAATATCATAGCCTTGTAGGGACCATCTACTTCAAAAAAAATTGTATTCACACTTTCAATTTTATACTTCCCCATTCCATTAGGAAGCACTTCAAGTAGGCGATGATATTGATCATTAGTAAATGAAAAATGGACCATATAGTTTAAAACTGCACCAGGAAATGATATTTTAATGTTTTTATTTGATTTTGTAACAAAGCTTATAATATCAGGAAATGACTTGGGTAGTACACACCAAATTCCATCTGTATCAAGTTCCAGTGGAGTTCCAATACCTGATATAATTTCTCTTGCTCTTTTAATAATCTTAGCACCTATATGACATACAATTCCAGCCATTTCCATGGAGAACCACCTTGATCCACGTCTCATAACATAACCATAAAATGAATTGAGTATGCATTTGTGGGCAAGCTGAAGAGAATCATACAAAATAACCATATTTTTACAATACTGGTCATCATACTGAGCTGACTGACCACCACATTCACTTTTCCACTTTTTTGTAAGTTCCTTGTATTCATAGCGACGATCCCGAAATGCCATAACCGTATCAACATAAAAGGAATTTTCACATTGACAAACCGTCGAATTGCGCGTTTCTTCTCTTACGACATGGGACTTGCGATATACTTTTTTTGAGTAATCTTTGACCCTTTTTTTTAATAGTTTTGTTTGTTCAGATGATGGTAAATGAGAAAAGGCAACATTTTTTAAGCCATTCCATGGAAACTCTTCAACCTCTAATTGCTGAGCAATGTGCTGGTATTCACTATGACTAGCAGATAAATAGTCACCACGCCAGGTCCATTCAAGTTTCCTTTGGCACTTAGCACCAGGTTTATTTAAATCACAATTAGCACAGATGGAGTCATCAACAATAGATGATGGTTGCAACCTGTTAGTTAGAATGATATTTGGATACATAGCACCCACATCTAAATGATATATTAATGGCTTTTCAGTAAGAAACTGTGTTGATTGGAGCTGTTCCAATTGGTATTGGAGATTTTCACAGTATTTTCTAAAGTCAGGAATAATATCAACTGATGTCTTATATTCTTTTTCAAGAGCATGTTTTAGTACATTAGGCACCTGATCTATCATGGTTTGAAGAACATTTGAATCTAAACGAAAAAGCATGGGAATATCTGCTCGAAAAACACCAGACTCTAATGCTTCCACATGGCCACCTACATATGTCTCACTCTCAAGCAAATGACCATCAGCCGTGAATATTTTCTGGTTTTGATCATTTTTGTTAGGAAAAATTATATTTGCATGAAATGCTTGTACCATAAGTAGTGATTCGCATAGTGTTCCAGATCCTTTTCTCAATACTTCATCAGGTACCATAGGTATCACAGTACAAAGTGAAAATATAAATGGATGTACATATTGATAATAGAGATAGTAAGTCGCCACGGCATCAGATATAGAATAGCTTGCTAATATCTGAGGGTTTTCTAAAGCCATTTTAACCATAATCTCAGGATCCAATTCAATTGGATCATAGTGTAGCTTTGCTTTAGATACCGCTTTTAAACCGTGACTACCAACAGGTAAATAACTATCGCGTCGCACCCAATATAGACAATCCATGTGGACTGCATAACTACATTCATATGACTGTGACTTTTTGCTATAATATATACCAATTTCCTTATACATATTAATACCATTAATATGAGCTCGAGTTTCAATAAAAGGCCAATCAAAATAATCACCATTATATGTTACAAATATATGTGGTTTAGTGCAACAAATATGATGGAAAAATTTGATGAGTAATTCTTTTTCATTTTTAACATTAAACACAGTAGTATATGTGGAAAATTCTTGCTTAGGAATATATTCAAAGTTATCTATATCTTCTGTAACAACCTCACGATTTACAATCAAATAACCAATGTCACCAATCATGTATGAAATCATCATAATTGAATCAGATTGCTGATCAGGAAATTTCAATGGAGGTTTAGTAGTTTCAATATCAAATGTGAAGATGATTATATCATTAGGTCTACAGACTATATCACTACAAGGTGTTATGATAACGTTTTTGTTAATTGACTTTACTGAATACCAATTACCCTTAATTCATAAGTTAAAATTCACCAAATCTTATATGTTATAAGGATGTAAAAGAAAGGTACCACATTTAATTTATTGTCAATAGCTACACGAACATGATAAGGTACATCATATTCTCTAGAAACAAAAGGTTAGATAAATAATTTGTATGTGTATTATTAAATAAAACTTTATAGAGTTACTAAAATAAATATACATATACATGCATTTGTTTCTTGATTACTTAAGAATTTAATCCAGAAAAAAAAATATTAAATGTTTGTCATTTAATAATTATTTTATAGATCAGAAAAGCTATAATAATATTTCTAATATTGTAAAATGTACTATTAATACAAAAATAATGTTTACTTAGTATATTAGCTAAGAAAGAGCAAATAACAGTATTCTACACAAATTTCAAGTCAAGTTATAAGAAAAAACAATTTTTCATTTAAACAAAATTTTTATAATATAATTGATAATATTTAAAAAATTAAATTCAATATAGTTTTAAAAAATAAAGTTAGAACATAAATCAATCAATATTATTTGACTTCAATATGATGCATTCTAGTTAATTCAAAAATTATAAATAAACTTTTTCCATCTCTATATAAAGAAATCTATGTACTAGTATAACAGTCCATCAAAAAAATTTTAAAATTATTTAGCAGTTTTCTTATAAAACAAAATAAATATGAAAGTAATTGAACAAATTTTATTTAATAAAACATTTAAGGACAATAATCTACTGTAAATAAATTAAAAATAGAGCAGTATTTAGATTTTATTACTAAAAAATTCTTAAAAAACAATTAAATATAACCAAATTCAGCTAAAAAAATCATCTATACCTTATATCTATAATGTAATCAAGTGGGCTATCTAAATTTTCTTGAGTAAGCTTAAAATCTAACTTTTTTTTATTGCGTTCTACGTGGTGAAACAATTCTCTAAAAAAATACATTTTAAAAAAAATAATCCTATAATCGTATCATACTTTCTTATTTTTATTAAATCATTAATGTTTTTGAACACCAGTTTAAGATAGCACTGTTTTAAGCCACTTAAATGATTCATCTAGCAATAAGAATGCAATTACCGACGTAATCAAAGATAAAAAAAGTAAATATACAAGATCCAAGTCTTCTTTATCGCAAATATCAATTTTGTTAATTAATTTTCCATATTTCTTACTTAAAAAACTAGTCAATTCTTGTTCAAGCCCCTTGTGAATAATAATATTAAAAAAAAATTGAATATGAATCATTACATTCTTTGTACAAATATAAAAATAGGGCATATATTGGAATGAAACCTATTATATTTTAAAAAATAATTATTGACAATTAAGGTACTTTAAAAGTTGTGTGTGTCTTATCATCCAAAAAATAAAGGTCAAGAGCAGCAACTATACATTTGTCTTCATCGATTGCTTCTGACTAATTAAAAAATAATTAAAGTACAATAATCAATATTATCTATTTTTAATTTAATAAATTGATTCATAAAAATAATATTTAATGGAAATTATTAATAAAAATAAGCATTATACTGAGTGAAAGTTTATTAACCATCCTATCCTAGGAACTGCATCTTTGTAGTAGCTAAAACCAAATTTTTCATCAACATTTTGTTTATCCATAATTTTTATAGCAGATTGCACTAAATTTGATTTTTCTTCAGTGTTTGAAATTTCATCATCAATATTACTATCCTCTAAAATTTATCATGTTCAATAGATAATAATTATACTTTTCAATTCTTCTTTCATTGTTAAAAAGATATATATTGTCTTCATTTAATTCTGTTTCTGCATCTGACATAGCTTTGCTTCTCACGGCAACAAATAGGATTACTAAAGAAATGCGCGAACTATCTTCCTCGTTTAAATGTGTCCATTACACATGCGCAGTTTCGTAAAATGGTTTCTCTGATTGGAGTAGTAGTTTGTTTAAATCAAATTAAAGATATCTAAATTTATCTAAATATAAAGTAATTAAAATTTTCTATCATTTTTATTATTGGTATATACTATTTTTATGTAACTAGTTTTGACTCTATATAAAGTGTATTAATGTTGCGATTAGTTTCAAATTTAATGTTGTTTAATTGAAATTCTTTCATTAATTTAACCATAGTTATAATTTTACAATATATAAAGTATTACAATTATGATTTTCTCTTATTACTAATACGATTCAATTGCGATTATCTCGTTTCCACTAAGTTTTATAATTGTAAAGTGTAAATAAAATTTTTTATTTTTCAAAAATGTTGTTTCCCTGTTAGTATAGGGGTCATTATCCCCGCCTGTCTAGCGGGTGACCTGGGTTCGAATCCCAGATAGGGAGCGGACTTTTAACATGAAATAATAATGGTGCGCTAGGTCATTGTCTAGGCTTTACTGTGGAGGTATACAAATATTTGATGCTATTGTTACTTTTACTAATTTATTTACTAAGAATTTCTAGAAAATCAGCATATAAACTATTCAATTTTTTTAATATTTATTGAAAAAAAAATTTATCGGGTCTACTGTAACTTGCATATGAAAAATTCTGCAGCTTTTTAAAAAGTACATTTAAGCTTATTTTTGTTTTAAAAATGTTTTCATTTTTATTAATATTAGAATACAATATAATTTGAATAATAATTTAATCTAAAATTTTAGTAGATGCTCCACAATTTTCAAGGATTTTTTATCATATGTATATTTTTTATATCCCTAGTAATTTTAATTTTTATTCTTAAGATAAAAAATACTTGCAATCAAAAAAAATTCAAAATTCTTCTTTGATAAATTTGTTATACCTTATAACTAATCTGAGGAATTAAGTTAGACTTATAGGTATGGAATAATACTGATTATTAATGTCGTTATTTAGTTTATTTAAGGCTAATTTTATTATTTTAATTTGAATTTAATATAAATATATTGAGTGAATTTTAAAATGAAGCATTATTTAAATAAATTATGCCCAGTTTTTAAAATTTAAACTTTATATACTTTAATAGAATGTTTACTATTGTTATTCATAAAAAATATGCATTAATAAAAAACACTGTACATATTATATGAATGATATGTCTCAATATCCTATTAAAAATATATACAAAGAATACATATATTCATGACATTATCTCGCTATGCAATGTATATATATATATCAACTTTAACATAATAAAGTAGCATAAATGATTAAAAATGAAGCAATTAGTCATTTTTTATCTAAAATATATTTTTGACACTATTTTTTGTATTGAAAATTACTTTTATTTACATAATTTACATAAACACTTCGAGATAGAATATTAACAAGTAGGATAAAATAAACAACACAATCGATTAAATTATAAATCTTAAATGTTTAATCTATAAAATTAAAGTAGCAAATAATGTTAATAAATTAATCTAACTGAAAAAATCACCAATACCTATAGTGTAGTACAGTGAAATAACTAAGTCGTCTTACTTGCTAAATACACAATAATTTATGCTATTCTAATTCATATGTTAAATCGCAAGCGGTTAAACAAATTTTTAATAAGTTAATAAAGAGAAAGTTTGAGAAATTTATGTAATCAATTTTTTATGTTACTATAAGCGACCATTAGAGCTAGAGTTTTGAAAACTTTAATTCTCTACCCGTAACCACTAAATAGTGCTAAATAACATTAAAAGTTATAATCATATTTAAGAAATAAAATTATATATTAGCTGAATAAAATATTACTGATTTTAAACTATTTTATATGAAAATTAGGTTTTTCTTAATATCAAACAAAAAATGTATGAAAGGAATTTAAAATCAGCTTTCAGAGTATTATCATTACAAATTGAATAAACAATGCAAGATTATTATGTTTAGAGTTACCATGAAAAAAAAAGCTTTAATAAATGAATCAACATTATATTCCAAAATTATATGAACATTATTTATTTTTAATTATTATTTCAATTAGGAATATCCAATAATTAATGACTTTTGAGTAAAAAAAATAAAATTACAAAATATCTTTTTTACAAAAAAATAATGAAGTTGGTTAATTAATAAATAATAGATCACAATTTTTGTTTAATTTATGGAATATTCTTGTTTTTTGGCACTACACACAACTACATTTATTTGATTCAATGGATTCTATAATAGAATTATAACAGTATAAATCAAAACACCATAAGCGCATTAAATTTATAAATTATTTCAATAAAATAATATCTTCTTAAAGTAAAAAAATTTAAATATAAAATTATCTATCATGTAGATAGTATAAATAAGTAAAAAAATGCAATTGAATGAAATATATGCACCACCATAATATAGAGATAACATCATAGAAATATTTATAAAGTAAATGTAAAATGTTTAACTAAAATTAGACATAATGCCTTTAAAATATTATAATGTTAAACAATAGCAAGAAAAGCAGATATAAAGTTATTGTATAGAACAATAGAGCAGTATGCAGCAATTCAAAAAGGGAAAATTCCCAATGGACAGAAATATACATAAAATTATAAAGAAGTATTAACTAAATAAAAACAATCAAAAAAAGATATATAATAAAAATAGGATTAAATAAGGTCAATAGAAGCATTAACAATAGTTAGAGTAATTTTTTCGAAAAAGTGGATTCAAGAGTTGATAAATATATAAGAATTTTAAAAAAACATATTTAAAAAAGTATAATAATATTGACCCAAACAAAAAAAACTAATAAAAAAACTAAAAAATAGAAAACAATTAATTTTGATCTAAATAAATAAATAACTTAGTAAATTACGAAAAAACGATGAATATAGTAAATAGATAAAGCTTTTGGTAACATAAGTTAATGTTGAAATTATAAATAGAATATTACAAGATAGTTAACCACGAGGTGATCTCCGTTAGTATAGGGGTAATTATCTCCGCCTGTCACGCGGGAGACCTGGGTTCGAATCCCAGACGGAGAGCTTGAAAAATATTTTTTTTTTTCTATTATT
>JRUX01000131.1:0-12730 GCA_001407235.2 Kudoa iwatai | reverse complement strand
TATTTAAATTCATTAGTAAAATTAATAATAGTGTTGGTCACTTATATCATATATTTTATTAATATAACATTATATAGCTTCTCACTAGAATTACTTCTAATTTGAAAAAATTAGATTAAAATGTGTTATTTTTCTTACACTATTATTCAACCATATGATAAAGTAAATCAATGTTATATTTATTAACTACAATTCTCTTTAGTTCTTGTAAAAACTCTAATTAGTTCAAATTACTTTTAATCTTTTCCTCGCTACAACAATAGCATTCTAGCCATTCTTTTATAAAATGTAAAGCACAAATCTTAATAGACATGGAATAATTCCCAATACATAGTGCTAGAGTTTACAATTTGATGTTTTTATTACCTAAAAAAAGTTTTTTTGTTAAAATCATCTTTAAAACAAGTTATTTAACAAAATTAATATCTAAAATTTACATTTATGGTGAAAAAATAGCAGCATTAAAATTATGGGAGAACAAACGTTAGTAGTATACACCACACCGCAAATGGTTTGAAGAAAAAACTAATTTTCTATATCTTAATGAAATTTCTCAAAAAAAAATTAAAGACACGGATTCAACTCTATTAAATCCATAATGAAACTCTTATTTTAATAGATTTTACCTATAAATTTGTGTTTTTCATGTATTTGATCCCAATTTTAATGTATATATTTAAAATGATGATGATGTATTTTTCTCATTGTTTAAAGAGCAAATTTAGAACTAATAATTACTATTAATAGATACAAGCAATATAATTAAACAAAAATGAAGTAAAAATCGTTAGAATGCATCATTCATATGTGTGTGTAGAACGTAAATACTATTAAATCATGTAAAACTAATTACGGATAGCATATTCGTTAATCAATTGAAATGCTATTTACAATGTACTCATGCAGCTTAATATGTGTGCTATATGATGTGTAACCGATTATTTATTAGCAATATATAAAACGATATTTGTTTATGGTAGAATTTTTTTTTATTTTAAAACAGCATTTAAATAATAATATATTCTAATGTACAAACCAGTTTTTTTTATAAATATTGATCAAATGAATGCTATCCAATACTATTTGAAAATTTAAAATGAGTACAAGTAAGCTTTTTAGCGTAAATTGAGCGTTTTTTCTAACAAAATATAAATTAAAACTACAAATAATCATATTTAAATACATTTAAACAGGCAAATCTATTCATATCTTGTAATTCCAAAGGTATGATAATTTTTAAAAGATTAGATACATCTTGGAAAGCAAAGTAATAGCTGATATAAACACTGAAAGGAATATCCAAATTAAAATCAATTAAATTGAGATACGTAGATTCAAGCCGATTACTATAAAAAAAATTAATGAACATGAAAATGAGCATAACTCTATTAAAGTATAATAAAAATATATGTTTGGACTACATAACAACTACTTACATATTATCTAATGTTATTCCAAGAAAATGACTAAAGTCACTATTCCAAACTATATAAAAAGTAAATGTATTTTAAAAATTTCCAAGTTAAAATAATTTATTCAAAAAAATACCACCAAGATCATCCCATACTTTTAAGGCAACAACAATACATATAAGAGTGTAACGTCTCCAATTTTGATGAGAAAACAATTCAATGCCTAGTTTTTTAACTCCACGTTCAATATAAATCTAAATTTTAAAATATTACTATATAAAGTGAATGTTTTGACTATACCAATGCCATTATAACATATTCAAATGGAAATTTTGAATAAATCAACAAATGAGCAATAAATTCATATATAGATGTTTGTTCAATATTGATATGACTGAAATTTTCTTCGAAACGAGGATTATAATCCTTTATAATGAAAAATTATTAAAACAGCAGCAAATACAACACTATTTAACACAAATATTTTAATAGGAACTATATTTTATATAGATTGATTATTTTTTGATCATTCATACAGTAAATGGAAATAGACTTTCATTAAAGATATCAGGTATATCGGATTTGGATGTGGTACTTCCAGTTTGAAGACCATTTGCTCTTTAACAATAATATATAGTTCAAAAAATAATTTATTAGATTAATTAACTGTTTAATACGTAGAACAATAATGGAAAAAACAAAACTAAAAGGTTAATTAGTCTATTTATATTACACAAACAAAAATATATCTTTACCATATAAGAACAGATCTTGGAGTTTCTTTTGCCGATATATATTCTCTTTCTGATATAATTGGTAATTCCAATACAATTTTATGTTCTAATATAAATATGAAAAATTTAATGGTTACATAAAATAATACTTTTTTTAGGATCAGAAGATTTATTGATGTTTTTTGTACTCAACTTTTGCAAGCCTTGTAATGATTCACTGTGATTAGTTATAATATCATCACATTCAATGGATAAGTCAGGTGTCAATTCATTATATTCACATAAAATCCATGTTACTTCATCCATATATTCTTTAAAAAAAACCATTGTCCCTATAACACACATGTTATTTGAAACTAATATATATTAGTTAATGAAATGGATTTTTACAATAAAAGACATTTGTAAAATGATTGTATAAATATAGTTTCCATATAATTATATAATATAAACCTACCATTGCTTGGTAATACAAATCGATTTTTTATATGATCAATTGATCGATCATCTGATATTTCTAAATGCTGTGCTATGAGATGATTATTTTTTGAACAACAACATCCCATTCTAGTCCACACAAGACGATATAATTCTATGATGAAAATAGATTAAAATTAAAATAAGAACATAAAAACAACTACTAATCAAAGGATTGTATCCAATATCTAATGTCATTCCCTGATCCAATCCCTTAGAGCATAACACCTATTTTAATTGTGAATGGCTTGACAAACAAATATAAAACACTTATTCCAACTAGCAGGTAAAAATGATTCGTGCGATTATAACCAGTCGGCTATAACCCGATTTAGTTCGATTTTATTTTATCTATACATTCTTCCCACCTTTCACCTTTTCAGATGGTTCTATTAATTTTTTTTACTTATAAATCATTTCAATTTGTTAAGTACTTTAATATAATTTAAAAATTATAGATTTCTTATTAAATATGTACATAGAATATAAATCTAAACGCAATGAATAGACATTATTAAATATATTAATATTTAATTTCATTATCACTATAAATAGAGAATTTTAACTAGTTTTTATTATAAATAAATAGATATTTATTTTATCCATAATCTTCTATTTAGTAAATAATACAAATAAACACAAATTTAAGGAAAACAAGCGACCACGCAAGAAACGCAATATACTACGTTAGTTTTCGTATGTATTCGTAATAGTAAGCATCAAATCCTGTAATGTAAATTTTTTTTTGCTTTAAAAAAATCATATTAATCTTTTCATGGTACAGATTAGTTATAATGTTTAAATTCTTATAAATGAAAACCCCTTAAATGTGAAATTTTAATCTTTGTGTAACAATACTTGATTTGAAACTTGAACTCACGAAAAGTATTTTATTTTTAGCTATTTTTGATAATAATATCCGAAAATGTTTTTTCTTAAAGTATAATTTTATTTAATTATATAAATTTTACTTGATATCATTATTTTGTATTCATAATTCAGAGAGTTATATTGTTATTTCATCCATTCATTAAACTACTTAATTATGTATTATAGCAATGATATTATTTTAAATTTTATTTCAATACAGCTCTAACATATTTAAAGAGTAATTCATATCAAAAAATTTTAGAAATTTTAATTTACAGCTGCTAATACCTTATTTAAATTTAAAGGAAACTTTTAATTTATAAATGTGGATGATAGTGTGAAGTTTTTTGCTATGAAAAGATTTCGTCTTCTTTCTTTTACAGATAATTGATACTGTTAATCATTTTATAATCCATTATCAACCGATAATGTTAATGTTGGCAACAGGTTTTCAATATAAATTATTATTTTTATCATCAAAATAAGATAATTCAATTATTTAAAATATAGTTGATATAATTATCTATTTGTTAAAATAAAAATATAATTATACTTTATATTTAATTTAAGTAACTAACAACCATAAATATATAGATAACTAGCATACGTGACAAATCCATTCTGTTTCCTACATTTTAAAACTCCCAATCGGCTATTTTATTTCTAAATAGATATGATTTGATAAAAAAAATTATTTCGTAACTTTTTCATATTTTAACACAAACTTAATCGACATCAAGTTGTGTCATGTCCTTCTATGGCGGCGTATGCGCAGTATACATGTATTTTAATTTAAAAAAAATATTTTTATATTTTAGCATAATATTTATATAGATTTTAAGTAAAAAAAATTCTTAGAAATATTTAGCACTGAATGTAAAATTTTTCATTTTAAAATGAATCAAATACAACATAACACAATATTTCGTGTCCTTTCGGTAAATTTCTCTCGCTCGGTAATTTTTTTTTCAATTCATGAACTTTCTGTAACAGTCATTTCTAGATTATAATGTATAAAAAATATCTTCTCTACTTTTTATAATCTAATTTCCTTTTTAAAATCGATTATTCAAATGTAGATATTCCTGGTCTTTTTCTATTGGACGCATTTAATTCGCCAACGATCGGATCATATCGACCATATTTATAAGAAAATGCAAACCTATGAGGATGTAATAATTTTTTAATGGCGATTCGTGTATTTTCTTTTTTATCTATGTAACAGAAAAATTTTTTATCCATAAAAAGACATTTATTAGTAGATTTAAAACTATGGCTATACTAAACACTTTAAATGAATACAATTGTTACAAATATCTACATATGACACCATTTTCTTATCAAAAAATTAAATCATGATATAGAATTTTAACAAAGATAGATATACTACATTATTATTCGACATTATATAATATATCATCAATTAAATAAAAACTTTAGACGTTTTTTTAATAATCAAATCTTTTTTTCTATTATATTATTTTTCAAACTGTAAAAGTACTATAAATCAAAAAATATAGACTCTCTGGAGCATTATATTAGTAGATGGGTAGTTTTAAATTTTTACCAAACTTATGGTGATACAATCAAAGGGGATAATGCTTATCCTCATGTCTCTTTGGAAATAACCAATTCCATTATACAAAGGCCTTTTTATAGCAATTTTACTGTTTTACATTACATTACCATAAATTTAACTGTAGGATTTCATTTAAAATGTTTGATAGTACTTTAATAAATAAGGTTTTATTTTTAAATCAATACTAACTCATGATTTTAATATGTAAAACAAAAAATTAGCAATGGCATTGATTTTTTTGAAATCAATCTACTAAAATAATGTCTCTTTTGCTAAATAAGCCTATTTAAATTTATTTTTGTTTACAATAACTCTCACTTTTTATCCAAAACTTAGCGCAAATTAAAATAATTTGACAAAGATTACTTGACTGTTGGTATTTACAGTAATACATTTCTCAGATAAATTCGTAACTTATGACAACCAGGAATTTTCTTCTTGTTTCAAAAAAATATATGTACATATTTAATACTTGTAAAGGCTATCATTAAGTTTACTAGGTTAATATTTTATGTGGCATCTATTGTATTGCAAATCACCATATTTTTTTACTATTTATTGATACATGATGAAACCTTTTATAATAGATGAATCACATTATTAGTAGTTTAAATCTATTAAAGTATTATAAATTCCATTCAATTTATAAAGTTTTTCAACCATTTATGCTAGGTTGAATTTAATGAAAAGTGTACGTGCGCAGTTTGAAATAAATTTATTTCTTTGATGATCCCATCAACGAATAATGGATTCGCTTTCGTCATGATACTTTAGATATGTTTTTTTCCAGTCAAAAATTCAAGTAAATACACATTTATTTTATATGTAAAAATAATTGATTCAAATTCCATTTCAACTATAAATAAAAACAGCATTCCTAACCATAAATATAAACTAATATGTGTGTATTTATTTTTATAAGTGATATTATTGTTCAGAGTTACTCTATACTATATAAACGCTTCATATATAAAACAGTCTCTTAAAATTTGTTGATTTTTTTAGTTTTATTTCTTAAAAAAAACATTTACAATTTTCTTTTTAAATAATTTAATTCAACAGCTAATTAATAGCTTAAAATTATAAAATATTTACTAAACTTTGAAAATAATTGATCTTTTTATTAATATATTTTTTATAATTTATTTTTTTTATCAAATATTTAAAATTTAATTGATGAATATATTTTAAATAACACTTGTCCTCTATATCTTATTATTTAATATAAAATAATCTTATTTAATCATGTATTTTTAAAAAAAAAATAATTTTAGATTAGTGTAAACAATAATTATATTCTAAATACTAACAAAACTCACAGCGAGAGCTCATAAATACTCATTAAAACTAATACATTTGAAAAAAAAAAATATGAGCTCTTATTCTCTAGCTAGTAGATAGCTTAGAGTTCAATAACATATCGCTATAGATACATAAATGAATGAATTATGAATTTATAAAACTAAAATTATTGGTAAAATTTATGAGAATAGGAACCTAAGGTACCTTAAGTACACTATTATTCACATAAATTTACAGACATATATACTAATTGCAAGCTTTAATCAACATATCTAAAGATAAAAACATTATATATATGTATATTTAAAATTTAAATCTTTTTGACATTTACAAAGTATTTCTGTAAATTCAAAAAAGTATATTGGCATCATATTTTAGCTTTTGAAAGTAAAAAAACTCAAAATAAAGGTAAGTTTTATTTTAGATAAAATCTTTAGAAAATTTATAGAAATTTTTCAAAGACAGTTGTTAGCTTTAAAGAAAATCCTTAAAGAATAACCATAAAAAACACAATTAATTTGTATCACTTTTTATTTTTTTATTCAAAATAATTTAATGTAATGTAATATTAGAAAAATTGATAAGTTACTTTAACAATCAGTTTTCTGAATAGAAAGCATACATCAAAGTTAAAAACACACCAACAATAAAAGCCATGCAGCTGTTGCTGGTGCGTACGCATCAATTTATAAAATGATTATTCCAGTGCGTTGTTTTACGTGTGGAAAAGTTGTCGGCAATAAATGGGAATCCTACCTAGGTTTACTTCAAACAGAATATTCAGAAGCAGAGGCACTTGACTATTTGGGTATGAAGAGATATTGTTGTAGGAGAATGCTACTCACTCACGTTGATTTAATTGAAAAATTACTCAATTACAAACCTGTTGAGAAGTAACTGTAATTTTATGCATTTTATTGTATTATTATTATTATGATAAATATATTATCTTGTGTTTTTATTGATTTAAATTATATTTTTATGTCAAATTGAATAGTTCTATGTTATATATTTATATTGATGCAGTCATTTCATAGAATAACTTTAATTTTACTACTTGTCTGTGTAAAATTATAAGAAAATTATTTCTTTATTAAATTTTTAACATTTCTAATATAAGTAACATTTATAATTGATAATATATAAACTATTATATGTATTATCATTAATATTAGTTATATACTAAGTATATTTATAAAAATGGATGGAAACTAATAATGAATCAGATTATAACATTTTTTAATGGATCTAAAGAAAAATAATGGTAAAAAATACTTTATTTTAAGAAAATATATATGAAGGATAATTTTAGGCGTATATTTAATAAATTACCAGCTAGTTTTTATGACTTGTAAATCACTTTACTACATACCAAAATTGTTGATACCTACCATTGTTTGTATTAAGCTACCATATTTATATATCTCCTATTTATATTTATATAAGATTAAAAAAAAAGTTTAGTTTAAGCGTATTAACTTAGAAGTTAGACACTATTTTTTTGATGATGTATTATAATAATAATTTTCTCAGTAGAAACTATAAAGGTAGTTATAACAGTCATGTTGTATTTTCTTTATTGAAAATAGCATAAATTAAAATATTGATAGACATTGTGTTAATTTTTAGATGTTTTGAGTATATATACTACTAATACTATTTTTTTTTATTAAAGCATACATTTATAGAAATTTGAGGAATTCATTACAAATAAGGTAAAATATTTAGCAACATTCTAAATTTTTATGTAACATTCAATACAAAATAGTAATAAAGCCATTAAATTATCAATAATACTTCACTTTATTCAGTTATTTAATATTTTTTTGCTTAAAATATAATTACATATCTTTATATTTGTTCATTATTCTTTATAAATAACTTGATATTATCAATATATACCTTAGTTATAGGGCCATATCATAAAACTATGTTTAAGAAATTTGTGGTATATTTTTCCATCAAAATGAAATTAATTGCACAAGATACAAAATTATATGTATCACCATTTAACACTAGATATAGTTCTTTAAAAAATTCAAATTTTTATTTTAATATTAGGAATATTTTAACTATAACTTAGAGTGATAATGAATCTATTATTATGTACTCTAATTGACAATAGTCTGGTGCAACTAACTATAGTTTCCTAATAATTCATTGTCAACATCATTTTGCTATGTATACGATCCAACAACTTTATCATAGTAACTGAAGAGGTTAAAGTAGATAATAATAAGTTTTAATATTTTTAAATTTCTAAACATTATGTAGTTAGGTAATTAGCATAAAACCAAGACACTATATATCTATTTCTTATACATTAATTAAATAAATATATACATATTTTCTTATTTGAAATTTTTTAATGATAATATTACCAAAACAAATAGGACAATATTATATTTAATATAGAGATAATTTTCTAATTACTAGCTATTAAGACAAGTATTAGTTGATATCGATAAAAAAATATTCTTATCTACTTTGAAAACTTTTTTTAATATAAAAATTTAATTATTATATCAATATTTAGTATATATAATTTTTACAAACGTTATATATTAGAATAGTAATATAAGTAGATAAAATAAAGCATATGTACCCTTAAGTAGATTATGGTTGATACTTTAAATGTTTTTTTTAGCAAAAAAAAGTAATATTGATAAAATTTATAAATTTTTAATTTCAATTTATATGATTATTTAGGTTTTTGAATTTAAATAAATGGTTTTTGAATAAGTTTTATATATATTGTGATTAATAATTAAATTATTAGAAATGAAATTGATTAACTAACACGATTTATTATCAAATGGAGAAATTAATATTATGAATTAAAATGTCATAATTATTTAAAAATATTATCTTAGAATTATTTTATAGTAAAGAGATGTATATTTTATATTTTTTGTAGAATAAACGATCTAATTTGTATAAATCTAACATGTGTAGTTAATATTTCTTTTTATTTTTAATAATTTTTTTACCAATTAAAATATTATTGAAAAATATATATAGCGTTAAATAAGAAATACTAGAAATTATAGTAAATTGACTTATTAAATATCTAAAAAATATAAGGTTAACTGTTTTGTATGTTTTTGACGTATAATAATAAAATTTCTGAAAATTTAACAATAGTCATTTATTCTTTATAAATTCTATATAGTTACATTTTATGTGTTTACTTAGAACAAGAAATAAATATATTTTATCTAAATTTGAATACATTAAGTATAAGCTTATAAATAGGCCAGATTGCGCTTAGCATAGGTGACTCTTATAAGATTAGTTTTTTTCGAACAATGTAAGAGTTTTAATCACCAAAAATAGATGGCTTTTGTAAAATTCTCCATTTTCACACTATTAAAAGCTTTTTCTTATATTAAATTTCTCCCAGATCCGTGATAATTGCATTTATTAAGATCTAAATGTTCTAGCACAATTTTTCTATAGAAAAAATTCTGCGTTTTCTTAATTATTTATATCATATACTCAATATAATTTTTTTCTGAAATTCTACTTCATTTTAACGTGTTTATATGAAGGTTAAAAAAATTATTCATTTCATTATTAACAAAAGGTGATGATCAATACACTTATTTTCTACATAAAATTTAAAAAGCATGTAAAATATACTAATTTTTATATTATCAAGCAAAAAAAACCTAAAAATACTATTTTTAATGCATGAATTTATTTCTAATACTAAAATGTAGGCGATTATATAATTTTTCTTAAAAATTAAGAAGACAGAAGTAAAAATACAAGAATAAATTCATTATTTTTAAGTAGTTGTAAAAATAAATGTAATGCACATTTAAAAGTAATGTGTTGGAATATAATTGAGTTTTTTTGTTGTATGATTTTAATATATTCATGAAAAATCTATGCTAATTATACAATTTTATAATTTATTTCTTATAAGAATTAACATAATTGATCACTAAACTTCTATATGAGAATACTCTGTATTAAATTTCTAATATGAATAATTCTTATATACTTGCTTTAGTATTCTAACTAATTTAAATAAAATAAAAAATGACTTTTTTAGCTTTATAAATATGACTTTTAGCATTGTTAAAGTCTCGGCATTATTTCAATCTTTATAAACATATTAATCACTCACCATCTACACTAACCTATAAATAAAAATTAATAAAATATTATTTTAAATGCTGTGACACCTCATAATAATCAATGCTACCTTTTTAGTACTATAATAACATAAATTCATAATCTTAAACTTGCAATTCATGCTTGTATTTTTAACCTGGACGGGGTTTATTACACGTATAGTAAGGACAACCACAAAAAAACACATTTTGTACATTAATAATACACACGTTTAATATTGATATAAATAATAAAAAAATAAAAATACAAGACATTTTTTAATGAAATTTTTTAATTAAAACACCCAAAGGACATCAACACAACTACGAAACGAATGTGTTCAGCAATTACCGATATTAACGAAGCTTATTTTCTAATAATAATTCGATTATTATCGACTTCCATCGACCTTAAATTTTAGGTTGCATCTTTTAAAAATCAATGGCGGTAAAATAAGTAATTTAGATGTTACTTTATGTAATAAAACAATAAAATAAATTTATAAAATATTACAGCAAAATAATATAGTAATGAAAAAAAAATGACATCATTGTTCCATTTTACTGTTTAAAACCATGCAGAATGATGAATTATAAAAATTATCGTGTTTATTATTTTTATTGTATTAAAAAAAAGTCTTTTTACTTTTTTGGACATTATTAAGAATGTTTTTTTATAAAACTATCTCCTCTATACATAAATATCTTAATATAATATCATGTTTTTATTTCATTTTCCACCACAGTTCAATTTTAATAGTTGATCACGTGGCTAATGTAATTATTTCAAAAAATGGAATATTCAATTAGAAAAGAAATATTTTTACAATCAAAATCATATAAAATAATCTAACAAAAAAAAGAGTATAATAAATAATTTTTGTTAAATTTTATAGGTATATAAACTAATATAGTTAGGTACACAATTGCGGGGTATGATGCTTACCTGTTATGTGCCTGCATGGTACACGTAGAGAGTTCTGAATCGTCGGTGATCGAATCACGCTGGGGTTGTGTTCACGTTGATCGAATGTCCATATCGATGTCTCTGTCGGTTGTCTATTATAGACGTAGGTCGATAATTGGCAACTGCTACGGAAGTGTTTGACCCAGGACGGAAACGTAGCAAGTACTACACTT
This sequence comes from Kudoa iwatai, assembly GCA_001407235.2. Classification (NCBI taxonomy): domain Eukaryota; kingdom Metazoa; phylum Cnidaria; class Myxozoa; order Multivalvulida; family Kudoidae; genus Kudoa; species Kudoa iwatai. The sequence goes on along the minus strand of JRUX01000131.1, from coordinate 1,095 downwards.
CGCAGAGATAGGCGAATGGATTGCATTCGTGAGTGTTCGACCACAGTGTGGTTCGTGTAACCCCACCGATAGAAACTACCTCTCGCTCCACTTTTTAAGATAACATAATCTATTGTATAGACTCTATTATTGCTTAAAGTGATAATTTATACGTATATTTATATAATCTCTTAGTGAGTATTGTCCTAACGGAAAATAACAAATTTTACATTCTTATATACGCATATATTGCGCAAGCAATTTATGTTATCCATAATGTCGTATTTTAAGCGTATTTTAAGCAAAGTCAAAACAATACAAAATAGTGAAACTTATCTTATATATAAATCATATACTATTTTTGGTGTTTCAATTGCATCATTTGTTTTATCCTTTGGATATTTTATTTTTACTGAAATATATGCAGTTAGAAGAAGACGAAGAACAATCATTGAAGATATAAAATATGAAAGAGAATTAGAAAATAAATTAACATCTACTGATATTAAATAATATTTGTATTATAATATAATTTTATAAACTACTGTTTTATTTTAGCAAAAATCTCGTATTTTTAATTACTTTATGATTTTGAATATGCTTTGTTAGTTTTATAAATATTATTACATAATAATGAATAAATATAATTTAGCTGTCTCATAAAAAGTAGTTATTAAATTTGTCACTCAATTACATGTGTGCGCATATGATGAGATCACCAAGGCGAGGTTAGGTTAAATTTTTCTTTATGTTATGTAGCACACATATGTAAATTTAGATAGGAAAAGAAAACACCATAAAAGCCGATCAAGTTCTACTTCACCAAGAAAGCATCGTCATCGTATACAGATAAGCAATATTGAATTTTATTAATTAGTGTTTTAGGACGACGAAGCAGTAGTTCTTCATATGATAGAAAAAATGAAAAAAAATATTCTTCACATCGAAATGATGGCGTGTAACTATATTTATGAACGATATTAATTATATTCATTCGTATATAGGAAACGCCGTCACTATAGTAGAGATAGATCTAGTAGTTCACATGAAAAAGAGCTTAAAAAGAATGCAAAAAAAGATTTGGAAATTAAAAAAAATGATAAAATTAATGAAAAT
>JRUX01000130.1:0-33183 GCA_001407235.2 Kudoa iwatai | reverse complement strand
ATAATAATAATTTAGAAATAATGGAATGCACACATTATAAAATAGAGATATGCTATGAAAGTATTATTTAATCAATAAATTTGTAATGAAAACTATATTATTTAAAATATTTATAACATTTATATAAGTAATAATATATAGAAACATCTATTATTAAATAAATGTCATATATCTAATATATAGATGGTGTTATTAAAACATTATTCTATAGTTGTTAATATTATTAATATGATGATGTATACATAAATCAAAACAAGAAATATTACCATTATACAATATATCATTAAAATACCATTAAATAGTATAAAATAGTTAGTTATAATTGAAAAATATCATTAAATAACTAATAAAATGTAGCTTTATAGCATTTATGATAGATATAATGAAATAAAACTGTTTGATAGAATAACAGACTGCAAAGAAGATAATAATAATTAATTTTTTACAATTAATTTATTTATTGTAAGTATGTATGGATAGTTTATCTTAATTTTTTTAGATGACATGTATAAAATATAATACATGCCATTATTAATATTAAAATGAACATATATATCTGATATTTTCTTACAAAATATGAAGAATTAATATTATTAATGATTGGTATATTGTATACATATTTAATAGATATCTTTATACTTGATAATATTATTTCAATAATAATTTTAATTTAAAAGAGATACCTATTATCAGTTTGGTTATGTATCATGATACCAATTCTAGGATCTCTAATTATTAGCATATTAGCATAGTGCATTATTAGAATTTCTCTTAAAAAATGAAATCAAAAAATAAAATGTGATTATAAAAAAATTACCTTATTATGGATTGAAATAAAAATGAATGATTTAAAAAAAAATCATTATTTAAGAAAGCATGTAAATGAATGACAGTAAAACAATTCATTAATAAGGCACTATTCAACTAAACACAATATATAAATATATTATATAGCATGATATAATACAGAATATAAGGTTTCATTTGCGTTGGATTGGCAAAATTTTTCTATATAAAATACAAGTGTAGATAAAAATTGTTTATAGGATAGCCTCTCAGTTTCATAATTATCCACATAAAACTAAAATTAATAATTTAGATGGAATTTATATTATTATATTTATTCTATAGAGATAGTTATTTATATAAAATCAGAAAATATTGATATAACAGTATATACATTAATTGAATAGATAAAAATTAATTAATGATTAAAAAAGTAATATACATTTAAAATAAAATAACAAAGATTACTTTTATTATTTTAGGTCCATTTTTAAGTATATTAATATTTATATTAGATAAATTACAACCAAAAGAAATTGAACAGTATTCTTTCTTGTACATAATAGATAAAAGTATTTTTGAACACTTTTTATAATTAAAATTTGAAGAATTTTTAGTGATTATATCATAACATAAATTATTAAGATCCTCCATGCGCACAATTAGTTGACCCATCTTCGGAATACATGGATTTAAAATATAATTTGGTTGCCAATCTGTATCTTTTTGTTCCTATTATTTAAACATTATATTAAACTAGTTATTTTTTTCAATTTTTAATAAATGTATCTAGTTATTGTTATCAAGTCTTAAATCATTTTAATAAAAAATATTAATTTATTATTATTTTCTATTGAAATAATTTTAATCAAAAATTTACCACTAAACACTTTAATAATATTATTATTAGAATATGTTAGTGGATTATACATAGACATTCATTAAGTATATCAAAACAAGCTTTTGAAGTGTGCTAGGATCCATACAATGAAAATGCATTCCAAATATATCATATTTTTGATTTTTGAATATAATACTACTCATATATTCAGAATAATTTATTATATCTCTATTTGTTACAATAAAACCAATACTATATTGATTTTTTTGAATATCAATAATGATATAATCATTAAGATTCTAGTTATATATTAAAATGTTACCATTAACTAGTTATATTACATCTCTAAGATAGTCAAAAGAATATTTTAAAAAGTTGTACACTCCAAGTAGATGAAACGATAATATTTGTTGTTGTTTTACATTACTGATGTGATAATAATCCATAAGAAATGATCTATCATTATTCATTATATTATCGTGTTGATAGTTTCTATTGTATTGATAAATATTTTTAATATTCTTTTATATAGTTACTTTATATTAAATATTAAATCATATAGAATGATTAATAATATCCTCTTTTTAGGTACATAATTCAACCGACAATATTCTAATCCATAGTAAAAGCAATTATATATACCTATATATTAAATTAAGTACTCAAAATTTCCATTTATACACTAATTATATCGTTTTAATATATGATACACTATTATTTCATATATATTGTTAAGATATTTTCAAGAATTATAAAATTAATGTGTATATATCTATTAATATTTTATATTAAATATTTATCCAAAATTTAATTGGATTATATTATATATATATGCTATTACTTTCTATACAATTCATTATGATAAGTAAATTTATCTATTTCTTATATAAAAATATTACATTTTCTTTTTATAAATAAATTTTAAACCAATACGATTATGTTAATTAAATAAGATTTTATTATTTAAACTTTTTTACTAGTTAAATATGCTAATATTTAAATATACCTTTAAGATATACATTTGAAATAAACTTTTTTTTAAAAAGTTTAATTTCTATGTAAATTTTATAAATAAGTAATTAATATATTTAATTTTTTTCTTATATAATAACAATATACCGTCATAACAAGTTAGCAATCGCTTATTAAAAAATTTGTATAAACTGTTATTCTTATCAGACAGCACTGCTGCATAGCATATTCCAATAATATTTGTTGAGTCTTTTAATATAGATATACCATACTAATAATATATTACATCAAAAAAAATTTTAAATAATAATTTTTACTATAATTTTCTTATTTTGTCCATGGTAATCATTTTCGTATGATGAACTACAAGTATATAACCAAGCTATTAAAACCATAAGTACCATTTTTTTTTAAATACATATAAAACAACAATACATTATTATTAATTTTTTTAATTCAATTATATGTTTACTGTAAAATTTACTTCATGCTATTAAAAGTATATTATATTATTTACGTGTTATAATTAAATTAAAAATATGGCAAAATTGAAATTCGTTTTATTTAAATTGTTGTTATTTTTCTATGAAGAAAAAATATTATAATTAAAATTAAGTTACTTTTTGTTATTCAATTTTGTTTCAAATAGATTAGCTATTTTCAAGCAAATAACCAAATTACTATTAACCCACTTTGTTTTAACTAAAAAAAACATTTCAACCTATATTTAATTTTAATCAAAAAGATTTATTAAAAAATTATTGTAAATGAAATAAATACCTATTACAAACAAAACCATAAGCTATACTTATTCCAATTATCCTAAAAAATTTTACTATTAATAAAATTGCTATTTATTCTTTTCTAGTTATAAAAAAAAATTAAAATAAGAAATTTTAATGTATTTTTAAAACAAAAAATTGTTTAAGATAATATAAATTTAAATTAAATACACAATTTAGTAATAACAAAATAATCACCTAAGAAAAATTGTAAATATATGTAAGCATGATGAAGTACATAAGCATCATTAGTTTTCTTTTTTAATAAAAAAATATCAATATAATAATGAATCATGTTGATAATATTCTAGTCTAAAATACTTATTAAGGTATGGTAAATACATTTTTAATTTATGATTGTAATATTGCTTGATGCTTGTTCATGTAAATTTTACAATATAATAATTTTCCATTTAAAATTTTATATCTATACTCTAGTTTTTTTAAAGTAGAATATTAGTTAAAGTATTATCTGCTATAATTTTGTTTCACATCATATTATAAGCCTGATATATGCTATTACTTTTTTCAATTAATTTATCATTCATTATATTTACTTGTTTTGTAGTAATTTTGCGTTATATAATATTTTTTAATAAATATACAAAATATATCATTATAAAAATTATTTTTTCATATATAAATACATATTACATTATTTAAATATAAAATAGCTTAATGGATAATATTTAAACGATTTAAAAAAATTTTATAAATATAAAATTGTAATATACTTGAAACAGCACTTTTCATTAATTTTTAACTTGCATTATGTGATGTAACAATATTTTTAGATTTTATTCATTTTAACTAATATCTAACAAAAATATATTTATATAATGTAAATTTAAATTCAAATAAAACTAAAAATGGTATTAAATCTCATTATAATTAAATAATAAACTTTTATTATATTTTATCATACTATATTTTATCTTTTCATAATAAAAAATTTATATATTTAATATAATGCAAAATAAATCACTGTCATTATTGTGATGATTAATAAAAATTAGTTGATAGTAGTATAAATAATTCTACAATATTATTTTTAAATATCAAAAAAACTATAGACTATTTTAAAATAATTTTTAAATTAATGACTATAAAATCATGATTTATAATGCTACATTTTACTGTGTGTATTTACAATTAATTAAGTTATAGAGTACAGCTACAATTTTAAATGTAACACGGCTACGATATAATGGATAAAGAATATTAAAAAAATTATTAAAATAAAATAAAACAAATTATACTTTATTTTCCAATGGTTATATACAAATTTGATATAATCAGTCTTATATATACTTTTTTAATAAACTTAATACATAATAATAATAATAAATAATACATTTTCTATATTCAATAAAGTCTGTTTACCAACCACCAGATAGTTTAATCTGTTATTTTTGGTTAACAGGTAGTATACATATCATATATCTATCTAAAATTTTTAATTAAAATAAACTTAAACAACAAAAAATACATTTTAAGTACCATTTAGGGGAAAATTTTTGTTTATAAAAAAGTTATTATCAAGTATTGTTTATTAATGATCATCAGCAAAATATATCTTTTTAGCATCGACGTATTCATTGTAATTGATTTAATAAGTTTTCTTAAATTTAAAAATTACTAATAACTTTTATATAGCAAATACTCTTCATTATCTTACCATGTAGGATGACAATGAAATTATAAACTTATATTTATTTTAAAGTAATCCAATATAGTTTTAAATTTAATGATGATTTTAATCATCTTTCATTGATACAAATAGCTATTAAAACTATGAGTTTCCGTATTAAAACTAGTCAATTATTTATAAAATAATAATAATAATGATTTATATGTTATTAAAAAAAATGAAAATACAATACTTACCAAGCCTTCCTTCGTCTTGTAATTGTAAATCAAACCTGAGGCAAGCTAAGAATAAGTATATTATTATAAGCTACTCATATAACAAGTAACAAATAATATTTAATTCATACTTTAAAATACATAGCACATTAAGCTTTTTTTAAAGTTCAAATAAAATAATAATTAAATAAATTAAATAAAAAGTAATTTTTAATAACTGGATTATTATATGCTATTTAATGTCTCTATTTATTTCAATTTATTCATTCTATTATATTTTAGTTTTAACATTTGATGGCATGATTAATAAATATTACAATCATTATTACAATGTTACTATAATATAAACTGATAATATAATAAAAAATATGTAAATCAAGTATTAGCATCATTATCATGTTTCTAACACTAATAAGAATCAAGTAGTTAAAAATTAAATATATGATCCTTCCTATTTAAAAAATAGGTTTAGTAAACTTTTTTTTTTTTTGTTTCTTATTATTAAAAAAAATATAACTACAAATAGACTGTATAACAAAATCACACACATAGAATAAAAGAAATGGCTTTAAACACTGTATAAATTCATAAAGCATACCTTTATCCTAGAAAAATGTTATAACTAGTAGAATCTTATAAAAGTAATTAAAAATTCTTTTTATTAGTGAATTGAATAAATGTTTTATGATAATAACAAATTATTTGATATCAGTAGAATTATGTAAATAAATATTCATCATTATCATATTTTACAAATGACCATCTCAACAATTAAAAATTTAAAATTAAGCAATAAATAACTTGAGGTGAATTTTAAAACCTACTGCAGCACTCAATGATATGATGGTAACCACTATTGTCAGATACAATATCGTGAAATTAGATAAATGTGTCTCCAGCCACTTCAATTTTTTCATTTTAAAATAATAAACCATATTTCCAAACTTTATATATAATTTCCTTTCAGTAATAATAAATTTGGAGCTAAATAAAAATCACAAAATTTCTTATAATTAATACTTATTTATATCATTCTTTTATCATCAAGTTCAATTCCAATTCTTGGATCATGATAAAGCAAAGGTATATGGAAATTTGTTAAATCAAAAAGTCTAGAAATATTTAAATACAAAAAATAATTTAATTAAACTTTTTGGAGTATAAAACACCTTATCTTTACCAAAATTTGAAATGTATTTACCCAACAATAATGAATACATATGGACTACACTAAAACAATCTTTATATTAAGTGTCATGATTCTGATTAATATTATGATAATTATATTATCAATTATTATAAATCATTTTATTATTACATCAATTATAGTCAATTTTTTATATAATGAACCATTTCTAAATATTAAATTTTAAATTTTCTGCATAAGTGACTGATAATTGCAAATATTACGTGACAATAAATAACTATTAATCTAAATAGAATATATTGTATATTTTAGCAAAATTTATATCTAAATGATTAATGTCACTTATAATTATCAATTAATAGTAAATATTAATCAATAAAACTTTTTAATTAATATTTCGTTTTTTTTATTATATACTATATGTTACTATGGATAATTAAATTATGTAAATTGTTATGCACGTGCAATTCTATCTATTCAATTAATATTTTCATGGCTTATTAATTTTAATTAACAATTTATATGATAAAACTAATTAATACATTATAAATATAATTAAAATATGAAAAAAACCTAATTAACAAATTAAAAATTTAATTTTATATGTAAATACCTAACTCTTGCTATTATAAAACATGTCAGCAAAATTCAATTAATATCTCAAAATATCTTATGATGTTACTACTCATTATAGATAAAAATATTAGTAAAGTTTAAATACAAGAAAAAGATTTTTTTTGGGTAATATTTCGATTTCATATATGTCAGAGATACCATTTAATTTTAGGTCTATACAAATATCTGTATTGAGTAATATGGAAATGATTTTAGATTTGCATTTATTTAAATTAAAGTATGAAACGAATATCACATTGATTATTGATGATAAATATTGATTGTATGGAAAAATTAAAGCATTACTTTTAATTTTCAACTCATTATTTTGAAACACCACATGGATTACAAATTCTTTTATGGCCATTTGTATGTTTACATTTCTTAAAAAAAGTTAATTTCATCAAATTAAAGTATTTATATAAAAGTAATTTATTATTTAGATACTTGTACTAATTTTTTCACTAGAGTATATTGAATAGAAAAAAATAATTCAGCATTTGCATTCATGAACAAATCCATTGTATTTTTGATCTTTAAACTTGAATGTTACAACGTTATTTATGTATTTTTCTTCGATTGATTTTACAATGAATCCAATACTTACACTACTGTAATACACATTAAGTACTATCAATTGATTATTTATCTCCTATTTTAGAAATAAAAATATCTAACTTCATTTAAAAATCAACCTGAGCATATATATTAAGAGTGGTTTCTAAAAAAAAAGCCAAAGGCGTCTATATCCAAAATAAAGTGGAATCATGTTATTTGGAAACAATCGAAATTTCAAAAGAGTATCTTTATTTTCATCATATTTTTTAATAACATTATCGAAACTTTATAACGTGTAATCATTTAATCAATATATATGATAAATACAGTACCTATAATTCAATTCTTCATGAAATAGTTGTATAGCAGCGATTTCATTAGTAGAAACATACTTAAAAAGACATACTATTTTCATGTGTGCTATACATCCACTAATGTTAGCTAACATATATTATAAAGTTACTGTACAACTTAAATCTAATGGTAAGTAATTAGAACAATAAGCTATTTAAAAACTTGTTGTAATCATCAAAAATTCTGCTATAATAAATAATAAAATTAATTTTTGTAAAAATATACTATTAACTATATTTTTAGTAACCAAATTTAATTTATTTGAAATGTTATTGCATTTTAATAGTGTCATTGATATAAAAAAATGAATTAATTTATTAATTGTAATTTTTAATTAAAAAATGGAATTTATATAATATTTTTTTTAAATCAATTAACATATAAAGTAATGTGTATTCGTTATCATTTTATAATCTAGATAAGTGTTTAAATTTTTGGCATAATACTTCATTACTATATTAAATCTAATATCTAAATATAGATATATTATAAAAAGTTAATTAATAAAAAATATTGTGTAATACTAAAAAATTTTAAATTATAATACATATTTAAAAATATTCAAATTAATAATTTTAGAATTATACATTTATTTGTTTTATGGTAAAAAATTATAATTATAAATTAATTGAAATTTTTACAAGTTTTTTAGTTTTTACTGTGGCTTATTAATAAATTTTTTAGGTACTTTTCGTGTACAAATATGAAATATATTTAAGAAATTTTAATTAATGAGTTCCTTGACTTGATTTTATTCCAATATAGCAAGTAATGATAAACTGATTTTCTTTGTTATATAATAAGGTTTCATTTTAAAAATATATTGAAATATAAGAAAAAAAAATTTTTCATGAAAAAATTAAGCTATTTCGTCCGTTGACATGTTGATAGTATTCAGTCAAGCTAAAAATTATAAAAAAAATGTAATATATATCGTAAATCCATAAAATAATTAAAAGATTTAACAAAACTTTTATCTTGCTTTTTAAATAAATTCATTATTAAACACTAAACTATTAATTTTAAGATGTAATTTATAGATTTTATTATTGATCAATTGTAAAATAATATCATTAAGAATTGAAATTACATCTTAAACTAATATTGTATTAGCTATTTTAATTGAATGTTTTATTTTTTTATTTATAACGATAAATTGAGCATTAATTCTCAATATTTATGGCATTTATTAATATTTTATCTTTGAATAAATGTAGTTATCGTTTTCAAAACATAGTTAAGAGAAAATAAATTACTTTTAATAGTTTTTTTATGTAATATATAAGTACTTAAATTATATATTAATATTAAAATAATTATGTCAAATTTAAAAGTCATTCTAATTTTATTCACTTATAAATATAAAAATTAAAATTGAAAAAGATGTAATATCTATACATTCTACTAAGATTATGTGAATCCATTTAAAATCATATGTAAAAATTCCATATTTAATATTATCTAGATACATAGTGTAAGCTGGATCAAAAGATACTATTGTGTATGACATTGATTGTGTTTTTTGAACAATGAGAAACTAAAAAATAACAATTATTGTGTGATATAATGGATTTGGCATTAAAAAATTCAAAAGCAACTCTAATATAGAATCTATAGAATAACTAAGTATTTTTTATACCTTACGCTTTATCAAAACTATACTTCAAGTTGTAAATGTCTTTAATTTTAATTTTTAAAAAATCTATTGTATAAATTTTAATTTTAAATTTAATAGTTAGCATTGTAACAATAACTATTAATATCTATGTAAAAAAATTTAAAGTTTGTTGTTCTATACATTACAAAAATGTACAAATTTAAGATTACGTATATGTATATCATTTTTACTCTGTATTAAAATTTTTTCAATCTTAAAATTTTAGATTAAATTTAAATTCTACAAATATTTGTAAAACAGTTTATATACAAATAGATTGTATAATATACTAAGTATTTAAAATTAAATATTCAGTAGAATATTATATATATATATATTTGGCTAATTTCAAAGTCTAATACTTTTTTTAATAAGAATTTTAACTTGTTTATATTCTTATCTAACTAGTGCTAAATAAGAACAAACAATTTTAAAAATAAATATATAAAATTTTTTTATTAGAATGAAATATACTTAATAATTGTGTAAAATAATCATTTAACTAATTTAACTTAATATTTTTAAATCAAAAAGTTACTAGATGCAGCTATTTAATCTACTGCAAAATGCCTAAACGCCCATATTTTCGTTATATTATAGATAATTCAACATTGGTATTCTATGGCTCTTACATTAGAAAAATATAATGTAGTAATTTAAATTTAATTTATTTATTCATATGAAAATAATTATATGTAAAATATAGGTCTCCAAAATTCTTAATTTTCAAAATAATAATACATGGATCATTATTAGTAAAATGAATAGTAATTTCTATGTTTTTAATGTCCTTATTAAATTAAACTTATTTTTTAGATAAAAAAAGACATTTTTTTGTAAGTTTATGCTTATAAGGTTAAATTCTAGATTTCACTTGGTTAGTTGTAATGTTTCAACTAGTTCAAACTTGCTTGATTATCGATGTAAGTACAGCAGAACTTGCTTATGAGAACTCAATTTTATGCGTTATTGTAGTAATTTAGCCTGCTAAACATTGTTTCTTTAAAAAACTAATGCCATACTCATACCTTACCGAAACTAGAATTAGTCAAGGAAGCTGCTTGTTTGGACATTAGATCTACTGATATATGAACTAGACTTCCTGTACCCTTACGTTTACAAGTGCCCAATATCTTTTTTTCCGTTATAATTATATCGCATTACGAGATAAGTTATAGTAGTATACCATAGATCACTGCAATTGCCATAGTGTTCCCACTCAAATCTGGATGAGTGTTTAAGGACCTCAGAGCGAATGGTTTGACTAAGGTTGGAGTTGAACCTAATGCATATGATTCCGAGACTAGTCCTCAATACCTCATACTATTATCCTCGGTCTTAGACTCAATTTCATGTGTTAGTGTGTAAAATTAACTAACTAAAAATATCTGGGCAGGTGTCACGAGATGTAGAGGACTAAGCTTGGAGTAATATGCCTGTAGGTTCGAATTTCGGCTCAATCAGCTACTGACCCTGAGGTTCTTAAACTCTCAATCCAAATTTGAGTAGGAATGCATTAGTAATTTCATTGATCTTCGGTATACTGTTATACTCTGGTCGTAGTGGGAGACCTATAACAGATAAGAAGACCTCAGGCGCTTAAAAACGCTAGGGTATACAGACGAAAAACTCATTGTACGTAGATAAGACGCCAGAATTTGCGTAGCTTCCGAGATTATTTCGTGGTTGACCAATGGGTATAGTGGAATTGATAGTCGCCCCAAAACGAGGGTGTTTAGTGGGTTTAACTCCCACACTATCGCATAACATTAAGTCACCTTGAGACGGTGCCTACAGCAATAATGAAACGGGCCTAACCAACTTGAACTTCACAACCTTATAAGTCGGACCATGGGTTTTTTCTTGCAAAATAAAAATAAGAAATCGTTAAGAATTCATTAAGTTTATAGCTTAGTGTTGTTTGCATTCATACGTTAGTTAGATAGTCAAATTTATAAATATACATCTTAAAAATAATAACTATTTAAACAAACATTTTTAGAATTAATTGGGTAGATTTAATACAGCAAGTACTATATAACCAATTTAAAAAATCTTTTTATAATTCAAGATATATTTCTTTACAAATATAAAGCCAGAAAAATTGAGTATATATATATATATATCACACAATGTTTTCACAGTCATATATTTAAATAATATTTAATAGAAATAAAAATTCACAATGTACATAAGTGATAATTAAGATAAGCTAATGAATAGTCTTTAACTTAAACTTTTTTCTACAAAAAATTTTATAACCATGATTTCTATTAAAAATTGAAAATACTTGCAGTTAATGCATTCAGACACTTGATTACAATAAACTAGAATGATTAACATCATAAATCACATTTAATAATAGTGAATATTACCTGAAAGGCATGAACTACAAACAAATCCAATATCAATAGCATGTTTATGACAAATACAGAATGTTTTAATATTATTAGCTAATGCTTGAAGTGATGTACTATTTTCGTTAGATTTACCAATAGAAATACACTCAGACTTGAAGGCAATATTATTCTAAGTAACAATTAAATTTTTTATCAAAAAAAAAGCTTAACAAAACAATACATACTGTAAGCCATGAAAAAACACAAAGTTTATCAGTAATATCAAAATTATTTATAATTTCTCCACCAGTTAAATTGCATACCTTAATTTATAGAAAAATAAATTTATATAAATATATACTGTAACAACAAAACAACAGAATAGTTTTATTTATAAAAATGGATACTTGAATTAATTGATCTGATACATGCCCAATACATATGCTATTAATCATGCAATTCTATATAAAATTAAAAATATAAATATAATGCAATAAAATTACACTATTTTTTGCAGCCATAGCACTGGAAATTACATAGCTATAATGTGTCAGTATATCTGGAGTGATCTTTAATAACTAAAAATATGAAACATTTATAGTTATCATAAACAATTAGAGTATAAAAATAACTGCAATATAGCTTGGAAATGATTGATTATTATTCCAACGATTTATATCTATAATTAATAGTGCACATAATAAAAAAAATTCAACTGAAAATACATATGATATCAAAAATCATACATAATAAGCACATTGAAAGAATAAATGATAAATTAAGTCTATCTTTTGTATTTTGAAAGTCATTGATATTTGATTTTATAAAATTTATAATTTTATTGACAATTATTGAATGTTTCATTTCATCTATAAAAGAGTTTTCTTCTTTGTATGATGAGTACACGTATTCACTTAAATAAAAATTTACATTTCTTAATATATTTAATATATATATTTATTACTATTTTTTACTGATTGTATCATATATTACTATTGCAATATGATTGTATATATTCTTTAATTGATAAATCTTTGCGAATGAAAGAATATTTTTTATATATATATTAATTATTCCCTAAAGTATATTATTGTTAATGTTAAAAAATTATAAACTTTGTACATTTTTTATGTTATTTTGAATACTCCAATAATAAGCGGTAAAATCCACTGCGATCACTAGTGTGGTCATTTAGTCAAATGTTATATGTGGTGTGCGTGCGCATTAATTTGTAAAATTTTTGGAATGTATTTAATAATTATAACTAAAAAAAATTGAAACAATTATGTAGCTGATTCAAATTTGCTCAATTTATTTTAAAAATACTTGTATATGTGAATTTAATCAATTAAATTAAGTTATAAAACTATAAAACTGATCTATTAGAACAATATAGTATTACTTTAAAATATTTATAAAAAATCTAATAAAAATAGCGGAGAAAATTAATGTCTATACATTAATCTAAAATTTTGTTGATAAAAATCTAATTTTTATTATATCTTTAAAGTTTAATCAAGATAATGTTAAATTTAGCCATTTATATTTATTACTTTTCTCCCATATTCTATCAAAAAGCTATCACTTAGTGATTAAAAGCCACATTTTATCAATCATCAAATATATTCAGCTATTTATTTTATAAAATGTGAGTAATAATAATAAAAATAAAAGTTTTTAAATCATAACAGTATCAAATATATATATATATTATACAAGAAAAGGTTTGTTATGAGTTAAGTATGCATCTTTATTAACAGTTTTGTGTTATATTATCAAATGTGTTCATGTAATCGTTAAGAATAATAAGGAGATATTGTTTATTGTCATCACTTGAATGCTGTAATATAGCTAAAAACAAGAAATTTAAAAAAAATATATTTATTTAAAAAAATATTATACAATTATGACATTTTTTTAGTATAGTATAAAATATTTTAGTTTCATCGAATATAATGCTATTAGGACTATCTTCTTTAATGAAAACATCATCTATTTCTGAATTTGAACCAATGTGATACAAAATTTTGTCAGTCAGTAATGAAATTTTTGATGATTCATATCGTAATATACGAAAAAGTAAACTTTCACATAATGCTGATGCATCAATAACACATGAATATAAATTATAATCGTTATTGTTAGAGGTTAAAAATAATCTAAACATAAAATTAGTATATTTTAAATCATTTTAACATAAATAAATTCAATAATCATGTTTCATATTATTTCAATCTGTTATATTATATAGTATATATTAAAAATAATCATTAAATTGAATCTTTTTAAGTGTTATTTTATATAACATTGAGCTTTTATTTTAAACTAAAAAGTTAATTATTAAAATATGAATTTTAAAAATAAAAAATTGATTAGATACATATGAGATAAATTCAATGTAGTAAGTAATACACACAAATATTTTTAATTAAATAATATATATAAATAAAAAAAATGTTTAAAAATAGGATAAAAATATAATAAAATATGTAAATAATTAAAATAATTAAATTCTATTACTAAGAGTATTACTTATCTAAAGATTTAAACGTTAATAAACCATTTATATACAATAATTTATTATATAAAATAGAAAAATATTATGTTAATTTGAAAAAAAAAGTAGTATAAAAACAAATAATACTTTTCTAGTACATTATCTAAGAATCTGCAATGAACTTTATCAATATCATCTAATGATTTACACTAAATACATGTGTTAGCTAAAATAGGTATATAAAATCATTTAAATTACCGTAAACATTAAGTTGATAAGATTTTTTTTGCAATAATATTGTCTAATAAGTATTTCAATAAAATTTTGAATACTATTCCAAAATTTGATAATAATGGAAAATATTTTTCTGTAAAATGGACGAAATTTATTTATAGAAACAATTTTATCTTTGTAAATAAGATTAATTTCATAGACTGTCATGTTAATACGAGATATAAACTGAAAAAGATATTTATATTTATCCAATACATTACGTGAAATAATATTTTGTACCAGCTCAGGTATCTAAATATTGGTTTAACAAAGTTTAATTATTGATTAAAATATAGTTATATGAATTAGAAAAATTGTAAAATCATTACTATTTGTTGATAAAATTAATCAAATCAAAAAAGTAATAAAGTTAAGAGTTTTAAGGTAAACCAATGAAATTACATTAAATTTGATATCAAATATTCTGCGTTTTTTATTCAAGTTTCTACAATTATTTACTATAGATAATGGTATAGTATCATCACAATAATCTGTTAGTTTATAAAAAATTGATATTTCTCCAAAAAAATCCTCATAATCCAAAACAAGATTAAAGTTTTCAATAAAAAGCTGTTCAAAATTTATACCAATAGAAAGTAACCAAAATTCTTCAAATATATCAATATATCGTGTAATATTCACTTTATCGAGTGAAAATTTGACAAAATAATGTAAAAGTGTGCTAACTCTAGTTAAAAAATTACACTATTTAGATAAAATGTCAAGAAGAATCTACTGTTCTGTTATATGATCCAATTTAACTTCATTATTCAATTCTAGGCTGATATTTTTATTCATATTATTTTTTTGTAGTATAAATAATGGAGTAAAAACAAAATTATCATCATAATGGTTACATTTATTGATAAATGATGTTATTGTTAAATTGGAGGACATAAAAGTAACCATCTCATTATAAAAATCTTCAATATGTATTTTTTTAAAGAAATAAATCCATTTTCCACATTTTAAAATATCATTTGCATATGGCAACAAATGTTTGGGAACTTTGTTATATTCAATAGTAAAATAATTGTTCCAGTTGTGATCTTTTATTTGATTTTCATTTTTTTTCACAATAAAAAAATCATTAATATTATAATTAAGTTCTCCTTGATGTATCCAACGAGATATTTGCCTATACACATTAGTAACAATTAGATTAAATTTAAAATTTCAAGTAATTCTATTATTTTAAATGTCAATAGATGAATTCAATAACAAATACTACCTACCTATAGGTTGGTTGAAGAATAAATCGTAGCATAAAATTAATAACACTAAAGTTTTCAAATCCAAAACGATAAGATTGATCTACATCATACAATATATCTACTATTCTAGGTCCAATATTATCAATAACTTTAATATTAGAAATTTCAGTATCAATAAAAAGTAATATTTTAGCTATATATCTAAATAAAATAAATCAACTATATTCATTTATATATTAAAATTAAAAAAATATACATAAATTCTTTTATAATATCTTTTAAAGTATGATATATAATAAAAACTGAAATATGTTTTTGTTTTTTATCTAATTTAAATAAAACATTATATAATATAAGCAAATATATTAAATACTTTGATTTAAAAATGAATTTAAAAAATTTTGATAGCATTGTATATATATACTAATAACATAGTAAAAGCTGTAAATGGTTGGATAGTTTGGATGATTGACAGCAAATGTAAGTTTTTCTGTTACAACACCTCTCAAACGGATATATTTTGTACCACATTGAATAAAAATTTTAAAAATATCACTATTCATCATTTCTAACTCATCATTACATACTATTGCTTTATTTATCTATACATAATTTATTTACATATATAAATAGATATTTATAATAGATAAAAACTATTACTGGATTAAATTTGAAATAATTTGATGGAATTCCAAGCAAACATTTACATAATGGCGCTAACATTATATTATAATGATTACATTCTAATTCATTATTGCTATCATTATTTCCACTTTTATATATAGATGCAACCTTTAAAGAGATAGTTTCATTCGATTCAAACTCATTCATAATCTAATTTTATTTTTATATAATGATAATTACTATTTCTATTATAAATATTTTTTATACTTGGTTTTTTTTAACATTTTGATCATCATGTTTATTATAACTAAAAATATCTAAATTGGTAAAATTTCCAATATTGCTTAAATCCGATTTGTGCCAATGTGATATATGTTCTTTTTCTTTTAGATTCCATATTAGATAATTATGATCTTTATTATTTGATATATATAATTCTTCTTTTGAAAAATTCTTATTTAGTCCTTTTGAAAAGTTAAATTCAAACAATTGACCCAACCCCTTCATTCTAGAACATTCAAGGAGACTGCGCATGTTACCTCCATTTTAGTGCACAGTAATATAGTCAATAAAAATGTTGTCAAATCATTATAAACACTATATGATCATTGTAATCTAACTCACTAACTTATTCCATTACTTTAGTATAATCTATTGTTCAATCATGATATGCTAATTCTTATCTACTTTTTAAGTTGACACGCATGCGCTCTACGCATATACCAATGATAATTGTTGTTTTTCTATAAATTACAGAGCCTGAAGGAAGTATGTTTGAAATGTTTCATGAAAATAAACCATAAAAATATTTTTTTATGAATGAAAAAAAATTTCTTTTAATTTTATTTTTTTTATGCGATATTTTTGTTATACTAAGCAAGGATTGTTTCTATTTTAATTATATTGAATGTAATAAATCAACACATATAAGTTTATTATTTCTTTATTAACAATATTTTTCATTTTAAATATAAATTATAGTTGATTAAATATTGTTTATATCATTCAGTGACTCCCCCATATTAAATTAAGAAGCTAAATGGTGTTATAGATTGTATATATTAGATATGAATTGGCAGAACTAATAAAAGAGTATCTTTTATTCTAAATTTTTGGAAAATAATTATGTTAAATGAAATATTCATTTTATGTTGGGTTTTTTTCTAAATGTTAGCTAAATACTATATTCTAATAATAAACATTAATGCTGCGCGAAATTATACTATGTTTAATGAATTAAATTATAGTTTAAATATAGAAATGAATCATAAATTTTATAAAGGAATGGCCCATTATCTGTAACTAATTCTTATGTTAAGGTTAATTTTAAAGATAATTAGCATTGAATAAAAATAGTTCTAAAAAATGATTAACATCTTGTAGAAAACTAATATAAAATATATTTTCTAAAATTGATAAGATACATTTATTAAAATATATTATTTTGTCGACTTTATAGGAATAATTCGAGAATTTTTATTATAAGAATAGTTTTTTTTCTTTTTTTTATTATTATAATATCAATTAATAATAAATATTGCTTAAAATATTTTTATAGTTTTATTAATAACATAGTTTCTACACTTTACTTTAGTAAATATTATTTATTCATATTGTATAAAAGAAAAATAGGTTTTATTCTTAAATTTAAATGATATACATACATTAAATATAATGTTATTAACCAGATTTTCTATTATAACTATATTTTTTTAATAAAAAAAAATGATGAATATAAATTCGAATTTATTATATTTATTAATGAGTTATTTCTTATTAAATTAATAGATTTATATACAATTAAAATAAATATCATTTATGTAAAGTTCAAATTTTTTTTAATATACTAAAAATTTTAGAAACCTATATTTATTGATGACAACGATATAAGACGATAATTGCCGATATAGTTGTAGATGGTAGTCCAACTATTTGTGTAGGTTTTATTTTGATTTATAAAATTTTTTCAATAAAAATGGAAAATAATTCAAAAGATAATGATTCTTGTGTAAAAAATACAAATTCTATAGAATATACATGGACGAATGAATATTCTTTACCATGGGAGATGCTAACAGAAAATGAAGAAGGAAAACTCATGCATAATTCTAATAATATGATTTATTACAATGAGCATAATACATTAAATTCTTATACAGATATATATAAAAAATCAAATATTACTAATATTATTGATCCAAATAATAATTTGGTGAGATGTTTATTAATAATCTTGGATGGCTCTGAACCAATGTTTAATATGGAATTACGACCGAGTAGATTTTTTTGTTCTGTAAAAGTTATTATGAATTTTATAAGCAAATTTTTCCTAAAAAATCCTATTTCACAACTTAGTCTAGCTATTATGCACTCTACTGGTACTAAATTATTATGTCCATTTCAAAATAGTACTACTAAATTGTTTGAAGCATTGAATGATTTGCTCGAATCAAAACTAACATTTCCATCAATATCTGGTACTACAATATCATTACAAAATGCACTTTCTTTTGCTATTGATAGGTTTCAACATATATCTGATGATACAACTAAAGAATTATTGTTTTTATGTGCAAGTTTAACTACAATTGATTCAAACGATATATTTTCAAGTATTGAACATTTAGTTGAACATGATATTACTGTATCTGCAATACATCTAGCCGCTGAATTTCATCTACTTAAACACATTGTATACAAAACCAATGGCTTATTTAGAGTTATTCTCGATGAAAGTCATTTTATAGAATGTATGGATGAACATTTACAAAGTCAAGCTAAAAATGATACTAAATATCATACTAATGAACAAGAACCTTCTACTTATGGTAGACTAATAAAATTAGGATTTCCAAATACTAATATGAATAATTCCAAACTTTTTAATTTAAATGTTTTATGTTATTGTCATCAAAAAGAATCATTTGATGAAAATATACCTGGATTTAGTTCAAAGATTGGCTATTTTTGTCCATTATGTTACACTAAATATTGTAGTATTCCAAGAAAGTGTGATCGTTGTTTATTGTTACTTGTAGAAGCCCCTTATTTAACACGTTCTTACCTATTGTGTCGTTCTATGGGTGATAATATATTTAATTTTGTTACTTTAGATGATAAAACATTGTTTTTGATGAATAATGATGTTCAACTACTATGTCATTATTGTCATGTTGAAAAAACATTAACTCCTTCGACTACATCCAATATCTTTTATCAATGTAATACTTGTAAACAATATATGTGCCAAATTTGTAAGGAATATATTACCAACTCTCTAGGATTCTGTCCTAGTTGTGTAATATAAATTTTTAAGAGATACTTTTACATCTTCTTAGAAACCTTTAACTGTAATTATGATACATTTTATACACAAATTATATAAATGTTGTAATTTTATAATACATTTTACATATTTTTTAGATTAAAATTGCTGATAATTTGGTTATTTTTGAACTTTCATATGATAACCATATCCTACTACAACAAACACATGAATTTTTTTTGTTGAAAAAATTATAGCTTTTAAGTCATAAATAAAACCATTCTTTAACATGATAGTGCATTCCAGTTATAAATACATTCTGCTGCCTTTTTATGTGTTATTATATCTCATAGAGTTACTTATAATTATAGTTTAATAAAATCACATTGTTATATGTTCTTTATATGTTTTCTAGTAGTATTAAGTAGAAATTATTTATATTTTTGTAAAAAAAAAAGTTTAAAAATACCATTTTAGTGTGATGGAAAGTATTTACTCACGTTTCTGTTAATTAATTGCTGCATTCATTTTCCTATGTGAGCTCGTTATGTATCGTTACATGACGTTAATAATTTTGTAATTTATATCTAACTACATAAATCAATTATTAATAATGGGATAAATTATTTATAATATTTTATTAATTGTTATTTAATATGCTAATGGATAAAAGCATGCTTTCTTCATGTTATCTAGTTAAATAATTACAATTATTATTGGTTTAACTATACTACCCATATAAAACTACTTTTTATTAATTTTGTTACCATGACAACACTATGTATCCTATAATTAAGAAATTATATAACAATGGTATGTATTATACGATATGAATAGTTTCTATGACAGCTTTAATTTCTTAATTAACGTTTTGGTGTATGATAATTTGATTTGATTGCATGTTTCATCTATTTCTATAAATTGTTTAATTATCTGCAACTTTATTTTTTATAAAAAGTATACTTTTACCATGTTAGTTATAGAATTAAACATGACTAGCTTCTAATGTGATGATCATATATATAAATTTTAGTATAAAAATCAAATTTTTTTAACTAAAAAGCTACAAATTATAGTATATTAGTTTATTTTTAACATTATAGACTATTAATTGGTATATGGTAACATGTAAAGATTAATGCTATACAACAATGCTATGAATAATGATGTTAAATTAAGTATCCATAATCTGTAAATAAAGTATATTTAAAAATATAACATTATTGTATGTAAATTTATATATTTCAAAAAAATTTTATCAAAAATTTAATAGATTTACATAAATTAATGATTCTACTAGCTTATAACACTCAGAGAAATGATGCTAATAACATATACCACTTTGCTGTCCTTTGAATTATAAAACAAAAAAAAAGTATATTAAATATGTAATAAAACAATTTATTTTCCATAACGAGCTATAAAAATAATTTATACAATTTAGTATATAAAGTTATGTTCAGCTGAATTAGGATCATGACAATTATTATCTTCTAATGTACCAACATCACTATATGTTAATGTATTATTATTGTGTAAAATATCACCGTTTAATGTATCGTTTCCAGGTAAAATAGAACTATCAAGTAGATGACTTATTTTATCACGTAAGTTTTTTACTCGATCAATAGAGCTTTTCATTTTTATTAATTCTTCTTCCATTAAGTTAATTTCATTATAAAAAAATTGTTCATTCACATGCTGTTCTAAAGGTTCATTTAAATTGGCTTTATTATCATCCTGAATTTGTTGTATTTCTTCCTTAAATTTTTCCCATTCATCATCTACAGTAGAGGAGGTAACTAATTTTTGAGGTTGTTGATAATGAATCGTTTGTAACTGATCATTAAGAACAGTATTTTGATTATCTACAGAAGATTGACATTGTTGATCATTGACATTTGGTTTATCAAAAAAATCAATAGGCAATTCAGTTGAACTAACATTGGGCTCATTATCAATCTTATGTTTAATAATATTATCAACATCATTCGTAATTTCATAAAGTTTTCTTTTAATAGGTAGCTTTTTTGTTTCATTCAAACTTATTGCACTAAAATTTTCTAAATGTTTCCTACTTTTCTTATGGGACATCCATATTGCAACTGTTTTCATTCTTAATGAACATAAAATACAATATAATGTACCATCATCCTCATATTTAACATATTTTTTATGCTCATCATCTTTTAGGATAGCAGTGTGGCTTCCCTTTATATGCTTACGAAACTCACTCCTGAATGTCGACATTGTGTGCGCACGCATAAACATATCATATATTAAAACAACCAACAAAAAATTTTTTAATTGCTAGCAAAAATGTTTCTGCTGAAAAAATAGCCGACAACCGAAACAGGAATGGCAATTTTCAATGTCATCATCATATTCTATATAAGTTATATAGTAAAATAAATGCAATCAGATGAAATAAAAATACAATGGTTGTCCAAAAATAAGCATAAAGCCATAGCATAAAGTACATCCACATTAGCATGCAAATTTTACCCATTTTAAAAATTTTTCGACTATCAAGAAGGACATCCATGAACATCCACTATATGGCAAACACATCAAGATATATGCAATTAATCATAAAAAATACTTTTAATGGAGCATTAAGGGACAGTGCTAAAACTAAGGCCGTTACTAATATTGAAATTAATGTAGTCACAACATCAAATAGTGATAGTGATAAATCCGTAGCCTTAATAAAAAATACAAACATTAATATTCTATTACATGCATAGATGGTATGAATTGTTACAATATAGTCAATAAATATGCATTTTCATTTAAAAAATTCTATTAAAAATGATCATATACAATTACCTGAAATTCAGCTTCACTAAACATCGGGTGACGATACAGGATTACGAAATAAATTAGCAGGCAGGTTGCGTTGTTATAGTCATATCACCAGGAGATTCTGGAAAAGTAAACAACCATATTTTAATAGCTAAAATTAAAACAAAATTTTTTTATGTTGCCATTTTTTCATGAAGTGGTAGTCGTGTTTATCGACTTTGGATTGTTATACTAAGCTAGCAGTGAATGACGCATGCAACAAAATATTTTTAAATGGAACATTGTTGAAATCTTTTTATAGTACCAATTTTCATATTGGTACCTCTGAAGATTAATATCATAGAAAATGAATCTTATATAATATTATTTGACATTAAAAAGTAAGTTATTAACTGGTTGATTATAACATAGAAAGCTATCACCATATAAACACATTAAAAAATAATATAAAATTAATATTTATTTAAATTGTTAAAGTTATTCCCACTAAAACTAATAAAGTATATCCTCTCCTACTAGATTACATTGTGTATTCTATTTCATACCCCAGTAATTCAAAAAATACTTATGTAAGTATAATAAATAAGCCTACTTCCTTGTCCAATACACCAAATAAATACTAAAAATTGTGACTAATTTATATAGTTCTAATTTTCTAAAATTCGCCATAAAATGTCACCTCAATTTCATATGGATTCATACATAAATTAGAACTTGCTACATTCAATTATTTTTAATTTAATTATGAAAAATTAAAGTAAGTAATCTATATGTAAATTAGTAAATTATTTAAAAAAAATTTATTTTTATCACAGTATGAAATATTAAATGCTACTAATAGTAAAATTGACGTGGTGATAGAGCATGTTAACATGAGCATATGAATTTTTACATTAATTTATAGTGTCAATACTATTGTCCTTCCGTTAGCTATTATATTTATGAATTAAAATATAGTTGGCTTAAATGGTAACAATTACAACTTATAATTAACTTTTTAGTTTATATTCAGTTAAAGAAGAACTTGTATAACACTTTTTACATATGGAAATAAAAGAATTAAATTTGACATGATGGAATTATTAACTATAATAAAAAACACAATATGGATTCCAAGTATACAATGTTTAAGTATTAATAACACTAAAATTGGTATTATTTTATTATATAGGAAATAAATATCCATTGACAAATAGATACAATCAAATATAGCCATACAATGCTATATAATATAAAAAAAGTTTGGTTTTAACTAAACAAAATCGAGTTATTTATCAAGTTTCTTAATATGTATCATAAAAAAATTTGTTTATCTCAAGATATTCCAATTTAAAGTAATATAACTTAAAATTAAAGATGATTAACAGATATTAAAATAATTATTTCAATATCATGAACATATTATTACTAAGTACATCTATGATTGAAATAATGTCAACAGCTAATTAATTATTTCATTAAAATTATAATTTACAATAAAAAATGAAGAAATATGCTTGTTTACTATCTCATAGATAGGAATGATGAGTTTAATATATACTCTTTACTTATTTGGCATCTTTATATTTCAGGCATATCAGTTATAAGCTACTATTATAGACCAAGTTAATCAAATTATAATACATAGTTGATAAAAATATGGATAAAGTTCAAATATCAATATCTTTAGAGAAAAAATTGATCACTAAACTAGCCTAATACATTGTATTAATAGAGTTTTAAGTTTATTAAACACATTGATCGATGTTGTGTTATTGAAATATGGATTCATTCTATTATTATTAAATGCAGCAATAATGAACTTTGTAAAATTATTTTATGTTAGAACGAATGCTTGTAATAGATGCTTCCAAGAGATACCCACCTAGTATTAACAAAC
Source organism: Kudoa iwatai (assembly GCA_001407235.2). Lineage (NCBI taxonomy): Eukaryota > Metazoa > Cnidaria > Myxozoa > Multivalvulida > Kudoidae > Kudoa > Kudoa iwatai. The sequence continues at coordinate 8,709 of JRUX01000130.1, read as the reverse complement.
TCTTGTATTATTTTATAATAAATTAATACAATGTAAAATTTTTTAAATAATATTCCAGATATCCACTTAAGTAAATTAAAACAAAAAGAATTTATTTAATTTGTTCAAATTCTAATTTTTAAAGTATAAAAGTGATATAGCAATTGTTTAAAAACTGAATTACTTTGACAGCATTGTAGTTTTTAAGAAAAACGTACTTAATCATCATAAATAATCGAACTTTATCATTTAAAATTGTTTTTATACAACTTTTTGATGATTTGTTACTATTATAGATTATTTTTTTTTTGAAATAAAGTATAATACGTAAACTCTACATAATATTTATTAAGTATTTTGAAAATAAAATAGACATTTCACACATCTAAATTGTTGCTATAGAGTCATAAACACTAAAAAAACAATATTATTAATAAAATTTACAAAATTAATAGTATAATAATCAATGGTAGATATATTATTTTTAAATAAATGGATTGAAATGGCTGTATCAAATAACGACATGCAAAGGTTCGAATATCACCCAAAAAACAATTGTATCTACAAGATATTTAGTCTAATATTGAAATAAGGCTATTACAATATTTTTTAACAACAATATATATAATCAAAAAGGACTATACCCTTATGAAAGAAAAAAGTTCCAAGTAACTTTCACAAATGAACAACATTTTTAATGTAAAACATTTCGATTATATTTTAAACTATAGTTTCCATAAATCTTATAAGTAATAGATAGGTACACTTAAATGTATGTAAAAATTGATTAAAATACTTGTAGGAAAAATGTATATCTTAAAATAAAATAAAACTTAATGGATTTCAATGGGTAAATAATTATAATTTATTTAATTAATCATTTTTAAAAATGAATTTACCACTATATTTTATGTTTTTATGTAAAGCATAATAAGAGCTAACTCAATGGCCTTAAACTACTCCATTTTATACTTTGTTAGTATAGTAATACATCATTTGATTAAGAAAAAATATATTCTGCTTTAATTTAAATAATTACAATTCTTCCAAATTATACAAAGAGTGAAAATAAAAGTCTAAATTTATACATGAATATTTATTTCATAATATAAATTAAGTGTTTTAAGGTTTTTAGTGACGAGTCTTTTTGTTGATGGAATTCTAGCATTAACAAATTATAAGATACACTTGTTTTAATGATAAGCCCTATTCACGCTTTCATATCATTAATAATACATACAAATGGACTATTTTCAATGAATATAATCATAGACAGACCCTAATAATAGAACTATGCCATAGCACTACCTAGGCGGATAATATAATAAATAAGACGTACGACTACGAAAGTATACGATTACACTCATTTACATAATAATAATGATGTATATAATGATGTTTATGAATCATTCAGTCTATCATTTTTTTAATAAAACATATGTGAAATATTCTAATAATCAAATAATGTTTAACTAGATCATATTGTTATACTAGATAACACGAGTAAAGTGCACGTTTATTCTCGTGTGCTTGCGGTTTGGTTTGTTTTAGTTAAAATGATGACCATAATTGCTACTATTGATTTCAATAATGATGCAAAAAAAATCTGAAATGGCTAAAATTTTATAAAAATATTTGTCAATAATTTATATATCTATATAGATTATGTTCTACATAATAAAAGATATAGCATGGATATATTACTATTACATGCAATTATTATTGTAATACATTTGTATACATTGTATTTTATTGATTTAATATGGTTCAAAGGTCCAAAGTTCTACAATATTACATGTAAAATTTTCATTTTCAGATAGTTGTTCGTTAAGGAATGTTTCAGAGATATTTGTTCTACCATGAATAAGACTTTCATAGATCCATATGCTAGCACCAGTTCTAATAAAATTAAAAACTAAATAATTATGAAATATTGTATTAGTACTTTCCACCACCAATACTAATACTATCGGTATCCCCTCTAACAATATACATATTAAGGCCAGACCACTTGAAATTCTATAGGTTGTAGTTGGATAGATTAATCACAATATTTTCCAGTTGTGATAGATATACCTTTATATGGTGAGTAATAGGGTTATATTGAAATACAGAGGAAGACCCATTTCCATAATAATATCTACTAATTTTTGGTAATTGTGATAGAATAGCGCCAAATACCTACAATAAATAGTAAAATATGAGCAATAATTAAAAAAAAAATCACATTTCCAGTATTTTCTTTTATAAGTAATATGCCATAATCATCAACAAAATCTTGGCATTTACTATAGAGTGTTTTAAGACTTGTACCATGGGCATCTGAACTATATAACAATGAAAGTTTTTGATATATTGAACTAGGTGGTAAATAGTCACTAATCTAATAAAAAATATTACAATGATATTATCCTAAATTAAATAATATACTGCAATATATAGTTCACTAGTCATAATACGTGATCTAGGATCAATTGGAGGTACGTATACTTCAGTATTATCAACCCAAGATTCCTTAATAATAACTATATTATATATAAAGTATTGTGTGTACTTGTTTATTAGAGTAGTAATTTTGATCAAGTGGACACTCATGTATATCATTATCCATTAAATCTATCGTATCTTTTGTTTGAGTATGATAGCATGATTCAACAAAACGTTTTAATAAGATAGCCCTATAATCATTCAATAATTATAGCAAAAAAAAACACTATATATAATACGAATAGGAAGGCAGCTTAAATCTTAAATCAAGTAAATTAAGTGTTGAATTTTTTTTAGGGTTACACAATATACAATCTGGATTGACATAAATAATCATAAAAGTATGGGTTGGTTCTTGTGGTTTAGCTGGTAAAAATTTATTATTATTTATATTTTCAACTTTTAAATTAAGTTCATTTAATAAAGTTTCATCAAAACTTTCAAAAAGTTCTGTTGTATTGAGATTAATATTTTGTATTGGTAAATGAGTTTGAAAATGGCATAATTTTGAAATAGTAAGTAAATTAAGTTTGTTATTATTATTATAATATGATCCATCTATTCAATTATAAAATATATATTATAATAATATATAAATATTACTCTTGTTATTTAATTTGTTATTATCTGATAATGGTGATATACAATAATCAGATGTATTATCATTATGAAAAGATGTATGGAAATTATTTTTTTTAGCTTTTAACCCAAAAATTCTATTCCATAATCCAAAAATACACATACAATCAAATTTAGGACGTTTTTTAAGAGGATATTGTTGTTTACTATCATCATGAAGTAATTCACTACAAAATGGTTGAGTTGATAATTTATTAGGTTTTAACTGTTTTGCTGATACAATATGTTGATCCTAATATAGGGGAAAACAATTTAATATATTACTTTAACAATTGATTAATATAATACAGAATATTGAAATTTGTAATATTGAGGTTTTATAATTGGAATTTTAGAATTCAATTCAACAGATAATGATCTATTATTAATAGTAGTAGAAATAATCAGTATTGTATTTGAACAAAAAAAAAAGATTAAAACAATAAATGTTACTACCTTTGATCATTTTCAACATTCAATCTCTCAATAGTACTAGAGAATTTGATCATTCTTATTTGTTTATATGGAATAATTGCATCCGGTTCAATTAAACTTAGATCTGAAAATTTACATTTACTATGATAAATATTTATACAATCTTTTGATCCCAATAAAGTAACATCACATTTTTCCTATTATTAAGTATATTCAATCGCATATAATCTAATAACAAAATATAAATATAGTTATTTTAAATATTTATTTTACTACTGATACCTATTTTATAATTAATCAAATATATTTATAGATCGATACACGTATAAATTATATTATTTTAAACAATCGAATTAAATATTATTAATTAATTAATTTTATAATATTTAAAAAAAACCATATTAAATTTTATGATTTAATTAGTTAATTAGCATAATATTATGCTATTTAGCAAAACAAATATTAATATCAATTATCTTAAATATGATAAAAAAAAATTTATCTTATTTATATAACTATTATTATATATTTTAATGGAATAATAAGAAATTATTATAGATACATCATCAAATATAGATAATTTTTTAGCATAGCTATAGAAATTTGCATGTTTTGTACATTTATATCCAATAGTTGATGATTTATGAAGTATTTTCTATTTATTAATATAGATAATTGGTATTAATTATAAAATTACTTTTTTTGAATTAGATTGTAAACTGTATGATGAACTATCAGTGGCACTTTTTTGTTTAATTAATTGTTGACGTTCATTTTTTAACTGAAAATGTATATCTGATTTCTAATATATTTATAATTATATTATTAAATTCATAATGTATATACTTGTCCAAAATGGCATTTTTCAACTTGTTCACTATAACGAAATGCCATTTCCATTTTCATACCAGTATAAGATAAATAATACTACTATATATATATATATATATATGTATACATACGATATATTTTAGTACTATAAACATTACTTAATAATAATAATAATTAATATGGAAACAATATGTAGATAGTGGTTAGACTACAACTTAATTCCAATATCAACACGTATATAACATATACGCTGATATAGTAGGATAGCTATACTATTACAAAACTATTTTCACAATATGAATGACAAAGTATTAACTCTAAGAGGGTGTACTGTTGATGATTTGGATTATGCAACTAAAATATATGATGATCCGCTTATTATCTATGATTTAATTGTTGAGACTGCGCAAATGTGAAATAGTATTTTATTTGGTATTATACAACTTATTTTACACTCATTCTAGTTATCCTATAATTTTTTTATCTTTCATTCAAATTATTAAAAATACATATAAAAGATTTATCTGTATCTACTATTATATTAAACTATTTAAAATATTCTATAAAATGTTACATTATCTAATGTTATAGTTTTTATAATGAATAAAAAGTAATTTTCATATCTAAATTGACATATTTCTACCTTTAAATTCATGTTTAATACATTCATTGAAAAAGATTATGTTTCTAACTATATTTTTTTCATTATAATAGACAGTATGTAAATTTTATCATTATTTAAAAAAAAATTAACAATATTTTATACTATTCGTTTTTTAATCACATAGTTTTAAATGAAATTAAAAGATATAAGGTAATATTTTTTTCAATGTATGAGTAATTTACTAAAGCTGATTACTACCATAGCAGCATGATCATATTCAATCATTTTTATAATCTAAATAAGTTATATTTTTTATCTATACAATATATTACTATAAATAATGTTTTTAACTATATTTATAGAACTATATGATTGTCTATATTTAATAGAAGATACTATAAAATTAGAAACTATTTACAAATAGTATTCACCCTATAATACTCAAACAGGTGATAAAATCTATTATCTAATACAATTATTATCACATTAACATTTAAAAGTTGGTAGCATTATTCTTTGTTTAGTCTAGTACATACTTGGGTAAATATTATGTATATGTTTTATATACAAAATTTTTAAGTTACTTTTCAACAAGTCAATTTTTTTTCATAATAATAAACATATTATAAAAGCATTAAACAACTATAAATGTCATATGTTAAACATACATATAATAAACTCATTAAAATTGAAAATATAACTTGAGTTTAATATTGGTTTTTTTGGATCTATTTTCTAATCAATATAATAGATTTATTTTATTTTGTAATAAATATGCCGATATTTTCTATAGCAATCAATAACTACAATAAAAACTAGATTAGACTATAACTTTACATTCGATGCTAATCTTTATATTAATATGGATAAAAATAAGTTGGATAAGCTTATCGTTATAAAATATATATTGCTCTATTAACTTATATATAAGAATGATATTAATAAAACTTTCATATTTGATATAATAATTTTGTTAAATAAACTCTATTTCTATTATTTTCCTCATTATTAACAACTAAATCATACTAAATATTAGATAAATACACATTTAAATGTTGCAACCATGTGCTAATACTAATATTGTCATGGGATATAGCCTAAAAGCATATGACCAACTAGCATATTGTTATTAGAATATTTTAATACCTTCTATTATGATGTATCATCCCCTTTACCAACAATTATGACCTTGCTATATATAACTTACTTATGTTACTCATATAATAATCATATTATATTATTATGTATATTTTTAATTATAATAAAAATAATAAATTACAATTTTAACCAAAAAATTTCAAATTTTCTAACAGCTTTTATGGATGTTGACTAAATTCCCTTTTGATTGTCCATTACCGAGTAAATACGATACTTTTATCTAAAATATAAAGTTAACTTTGAATAAATTATTTAACTAGTTATTTTAAATTTAAATACGATACAATAAAGTTATGTTTTCTATTTTAAACGGTATAGAAATAGTAATTTATCGAAAAAAACATACATTACTACGATACAACAACTGTGATTATATAAAATAAAATGTTTATAAATTAATAATTTATTAAATTTATTTAAAATTAATTAATCAATCTACTTAAATATAACACTAAAATAATAGAATAATGGCTATTTAGAAACCATTAAAAAATATAATGATAAAAACTTAGTACGATAGGTATATAATTTAATAAATAATAATTTATTTTTTTAATTATATATTTTTTGGAGTTTTTAATATAGTTACATTGTAATAGAGGCATATCGATAATAAAAATGTAATGAAAATCATATTTTCTTGTTCGTTCGTTAAACAACCGTAATATCACACGGATGTAGGCCAAACATAAAATAAACTGATAAATAGTATTTTTAAATTATTTTAAGAATATAAATTAATTCTATTAAAAAAAAAAATTAACATGCTTAATCATACCATACTTTAAAGGCAAAAACCTCATTGCCATCACAAAATCCAATGTTTACAATGTAATGTCATGGTAATTCAATTAAAAAAGTAAAACAATTTTATGATAGCAACCATACCACCTATGATAATTTGTAGCTAATATCTATGTAAAAATGTAGATTAATATAAAATTTATTTACATATTTATTAGAACTTTACAATAGCATTCTTTTTAAATCCTATCAGTTCAATAAAGCTAAATATGTATATATATATTTAAATGATGTATACTATTAGATGTTATAACTTGTAATGTTATCAATCACAAAAGAAATAAAGCCTAGATAGTTTATTGTAATGTTCATCTTATTCATCATTATTATTGTCTAAAAATTAGATTTGTAACCATATATAATATAATTCAGTATTTCAAAGCAAACCTATAGTGATTGATGCGTTAAATACCGATATATTAACGGTTGAATGCAATGTAAGGACTAATTTGTAGTTTTGTAGATTATCTTCAAAAATAAATCTATATTAAACAAGTGAGTATATAAGATTAAGATTACATTTTATCTTTAATAAAACTTGATATGAGATGACAGTGTTAGAAGCAATTCTTGATTGAATGATCAAAATATGGTAACATATTTACACTACTCTTTTTTTTAATTCTAAACAAATTACTCAATACATTATATCTTGATACTTTATGAGAAAAAAATTTACATATGCAAAGAGTTAAATAGTGTCTAGAAATTAATTAATAATAAGTTTGATAGAATCTAATCACAATCCAAACACTTTGCTGTTATCATCTAGAAGTTAATCTTTAAAAGACATATCTAGCAAGGTGTTATGTTTTGATGCACTAAAAATTGACATCATTCAGTAACAATAAGATGTCCTTGATATATTTTTAAGGTTTATGCTATATCTCTTCTAAAGTATCATCTTTAATAGATCAACAGTTCACTTCTTTATCGTAAGGTTTTTAATTAAATGTTAGCTTTATTGATAATAATTTCATACTGTATTCTATTCAAAGTTGTAAAAATATCATTTATTCTTGTGTAATAATAATAATAATGTATGTTTGATTGGATATAAATTTTCAAATCGTTTCACTTAAAATTCATTTTATTGTTATTTATATTAATTATCAATATATAATTAAAAATGATCTGGACGATCTAAAAAAAACATGAAGAAAGATACTAGCTATTAATCATTCTAAACATAATTAACTAACTTTATATGTAACATAGATATATCAACTAATAATGTCGTTACTTTATTAGTTATATAAAAAGACAATAATAATGTTAAATCATAGAAATTTATTTAAAACACAATTTTAAAAATATTTACTACTTTTTAATATAAATTACTTAAAAATCTGTATTCATTTATTACAAGCATCAAAAATATTGATACCTTTAAATACTAAAGATTAAACCATGTGATTGAATATGTTTAAAGCAATAATTTAAAATGGTACTTAAAAAATATATTATTAAAGATTAGATTCAAACCTTTGATATATATATTTGAATAGTAATAATTCACATCATTGTTGCTTTGATTTTATTAAAATTGTACTAAAGCTTTTGAAAGATATAAATATCATAAATTATTTTTTTTAATAATTTATTACACCATTATAGCTTTTATATAATGTCAATAGTAAATGAAATATCAATTACTTTTATTCTTCATATAGCTTGCTTTTTTTAGTATAACTAAATAATAAAATGTTATCACTTTTTATAAAATAATACCAAAATCTCATGTATACCCGAATGAAGAAGCTTTTATCCTTTAAATATATATGTGAATATTA
>JRUX01000128.1:0-86802 GCA_001407235.2 Kudoa iwatai | reverse complement strand
TATATAAATAGGTCTGAATTAATGCTACCATAGTATCAATAAGGCCACTTTCCATTACTTCTTCCATATCTAAAGCTATATCATCAGATTCACTATCATCTACAGTATTAGACATATTAGGTGGTTTGTTAATATCTATTTCATCAATTGCTGATACAATTTTATCCTAAAGCAATATTAATAGCATTTAATTTGAAAAAATTGGATGGTTACTCTATTGATAGAACCTGCAATGACCCAATCATTATCAATACCATTATCGGATGCAAGGTTAGTAGTATGTGGATTCTCATTGATATCAATTTCATCACAACGTTTCAAACATGGAACTTTAAAAAAAATGGCTGTCAATAATAAGAGAATGAACTATAATAACCATTTTTTGTCACTAGATACTGTTTTTCTGATGGAAGATAATCGCGATGCTTACTTATGTCACCAGAACACCTGTTGATATTTATTTATACAAAATAAGAAAAAATTAAATACCATTTCCAAGTAGGAAAACAGTGTACAAGGTAGTCACCCGCTATAACAAACTAAAATGTATTGTTAATTGCATACATATACAAAACCTCCAATTACTTCATCAGGTGTAATCACTCCATTCTCTAAAAATTTAGATTTCTTAATAAAAAATATTATGAAAGAATAAAAAAATAAAATTTGATAACTTTAAGAATGGGAATAAAGTATTCAGCAATTGAAAATGCACCATCTTTGAGGTTTTGCATAATTATGCGCACGGTTATAATCGGAAAAATTAATTGGATTTGATTGTATGAATTGATAATTGTTTTCATGAATGTATAAAAATTTTAATATTATAAAATATAGTTGTTTAATGTGGAAAATAGCTAATGAACATCATTTTCTTAACAATCAATAATAATCGGAAAACGTAGATACCTTATTATATCACATTATGATAAAAATGGCTATTTTATTAAATAAAACAAATAATTTTAGTAGAAAGTGATATATATTTACTAAGTGATTTATATGTTTATTATAATATTTACAAATTTAAATCCTTTTAGTGAATAAAGAATATTTTAAATTTCCTTATCTTTTGATAGTAACAAAAAAATCAGGTTAGCCAAATATATATTTATCTTAAAATTTCTATTATCTTTGTATCATAACATAATTCTTGGCTTATACTTTAGTGTATTCTTCTTGTAAAGAGCTATTTTAACAATAAATAGTCGATCATGCCATATAGCTATGATCAACGTATATTTTTAGAAAAAATTAGACCAATATAATATTTATATAATTCTCATAAATTTTATAGATTAAATAGGGAATAGTTAAAGTATATGTCGCATTATTTAATTGAAATTGGTGGATATGTGTTATAATGAAGTAATATACAATAAAGAAGTCACTTTTCCAAAGATAAATCTATACTAGAGTTGCTATGATATGTATTAATCTAGTTTACAATGTTATAAGATGGCTCTAGGTCAAGTTTTTATTACAATGATTTAATAAAGTATATTTTTTACTATTGGATTAAATATTTAAAATTATTTCATATTTTTAAAAAGAAATAAACAACGTATAATTGTGAAATATTTTTAGTGCATTGATCAAGAAAAAATTAATTAAATATAAATTTTTTAATTAATTATTTATTAAATACTAATATCATATCATTAAATTGTAATTTGTCAAATGGCATCATAAAAAAAAAGTAGAAATATTAATAAGAACCTTAGAGAGAATGAATTGGATAAAAGATACTATACTATTTGGTTAAATTTTTAGAAAAATATGGACACAATTCAGTATTGTAGATAGATACATTTTCGTAATTTATATAGTGATTTAATTTGAAGAAAATTTTTTTAAATCGATCAATAATATGACTAAACTATGGTTCAAATAAGATTGTAAGAGGCACACAACGATTTTTGGTCTTAAAGGACAAAAAAATAGTTCAATATGTTAAATTTAGAATTTCTGACAAGTTAGATTTATTTCATTATTGTTGTTGGTATTGTAGTATCGTGTTAGAACGACTTCATTTTATAGAGACGTGTGATAGAATATGATTGACTAAACATCTTCATTTTTGGCGTGACTACCACCTTAAAACATACCCCTTAGGTCACCCTAAAATTAGTTTAGCAAGCCATTTATACTTGCGTTGGCTCTATGGCTACATGTAAGTTGCATTATCGTACCTTTTCTTTCATTAGCGGCTAAGATTTACCTATCCGTTACGTTTACTAACTACTGCCAGCAGGGTAAAGACATGCTATGGATTTATGGAGCTACCACAGGGTTCCTACATGAATTTGGATTGATCGTACAGAAACAGTAGTGTGGCATAAGGTAATTTGACTTTGTTACCACAATCTTTTACTCTGAGTGCTATCTGATTGGATAAATGTTTATAGAATATAAAGACAATAATCTAAAAGGAATTTTAAAGTTGTAACTACCAATAAATTGATTCTAAAAATTATATTTACATTTTATATTACTAAAAGGATAGTATACCATTTAAAAACACATCTAGATGATTATTTTAGATGAAAAATGACTCAAATATAGAACTACATTGACATTAAAAAAGTGAATATGTTTTAGGCAAATCACAAACTTTCATTCCATATAGATTTACTTTAATGTATTAGGATATGTGAATTATTAATGTTTTTAACATAAAAATTATAAAAAATGATTAATATAGCATCATAAAGTATATTTATTAAGTATAAAAATTATATACATGAAAATTTTTGTTGAATATTTATATTTAAATATCAAAAAATAAGATGGTAAAAATGTCTTAGTGTCATATGTGATAAATAAATCACAAAACATAATTATAATCTAAGTTTTAGCAGTTAATTTCATTAAAATTTATGAATAAAATGTTATCAGTTTTAATTGATAATTTTCATGTTGTTTTGTATCTGGTTGTAAAATTGACCGTTAGTTTAGTGGATGAACTCTAGAAATATGATCCTAAAATAGATGAATGGTTGAAAACTTAGTTTTTTTACTTTTATAAAAATAATAAAATATTTCATTTAGTAAATTTAGAAATTTTAGTTTTTATGGTAGAAAGTGATAGCTTAATATTGCTAAAATTTGTGATCTTATTCCTCCATTATAGAATTCCATCATAAAGTAGTATTGGAGGTGTTTTGATAATTAACAAATCCCTCAGTTTATAAATAATATCTTATACATGCAAAAAAAATACAAAATTCATTATAAAAAAATATTATCGTAATGGTTGTGTATCTGGATATGGAGTAAAGAATCTATGATAATATTAGGAAGATAACAAAATAAATTAGATTTTCTTCTATTAGTATGCTTGGAATAGTAAAAGTATTAAATTAAGCTCTTGTAGTGTTTGGTTTATCTATTTATTATAAACAGTAATGAATTGTATCAATGTCATTCGAGGTAATTGATAAGATACAAGAATTAAGAGCATTATTAAGAGTGAACTAGGAATTAGTTTTTTGTCGTTCATTATCCTAAAATACAGCTACACTATTGAGAAGTAAGGTACTATATATTATTTTATTTAAAAATTTATTAAAAAAGAATAATATTTTTGAATTGCTTTATTCAAGTGCATCTTATTAAAAAAAAAATATTCTAATGAAACTGAAATTTTAGATAAAATAGAGTATTTATTAATACATTTTGTGATTTGTTATCACATATTACTATTTTATAGACGGTATGTCTTGAAATGTATAGTTTTGATAAAAAAGAAGTTTATAATGATGTAAGATTGGTTGTAATTAAAATAATACCACAGTTTAGTAATAAATTTTGAGTTATATAAAAATCATACAGAGATGGATGAATTTTAACCTATAGAATAAATAATTTCTGTTATCCTAGATATGCCATGCTTTAATACAACAAATAAATTTCGAATAAAATATAAATTAATTCATTACATAAATAAATAAAGAATTAAATTAAGACATTTCTTGGAAATATTTTGTAATACTATGCTTTTGATTTCTTTTCTGATATAAAAAATTATCGAATTTTAAAAAAATATTGATCTATTATAGCAATAAAACATGAGTTTTTCAACTAGTTAGCAACTATTATTCCTGCAGATGTATAGCTTATTTTAATTAATTATTGATAAACACTTTAAGGAATAAAAACAAATCATACAATTTTTTGCTGGTTAAATAGCAATAGTTGTAATCAAGAAATATCTAAAAATAGTAATATTTTTTTTTTAAATTAGTGCAATATAAATAATATGACAGCTTTCTGGGTAGATCTTTCTACAACATTAAAAGTCTGGAAAAGGTGGAGTACGCAGACATAAATCAACGCCTCGTACTATACTTCGCATCGGACAGGATTCGAACCTGTGCGGGATGAACCCATTAGATTTCAAGTCTAACGCCTTAACCGCTCGGCCACCGATGCTGTCACGAGGATAATGTGAATAACAAGCTATTATTATTATTATATTTTCCAAATTACGTTATAACACTACTTTTGTTAAATTTTTGAATTTATTAAAATCAAATCAATCTATTAAAATATAAATATTCATACCATATTATGGAATATAGATTAAATCTTTTATTTCTAGTGTGTTAATTTATATTTACTACTGTAATCATTTTTCTATTCCAACATATAACTTATATAAAAACAAATTTTATTTTATTTTATTATTATTATTATTCACAAAGCATTATCTATCTATATTAATAATGTAAAATACTACAACAAAACATAAATAAGAGTACGATTTAGTGTATTATTATTAGTCATCCAGTAACAAAATGGAAAAAAAATTTTTACAGTAAAAGCTACTTTCCACATAAAGAAAAATTGATTTAATGATTTTTTATAATACAAAAATCTTATTTTATCAAAAGAACTACAAAGTAGATGGTTTTGTGTGTAGGATCTTACGTATAATCGTAAACATGGTTACAGTTTGATGGGGCTAAAATGTGTATGCTTTATTAAATTTTTATATAAATAATGATATAAATAAAAAAAGCTTTATAAAGCATACTTATTTAATTTTATAGATGAAAAAAAATTTTAATATCATCATGTAGGAAAAGATATACAATTTTTTAATCAAAACATTTACCGAATTATTAAGAAATCAAAATTTTAAGAGATATTTGTAGTCTTTAAATTGAAATTAATGGTACCGATCATGTTCATAACTGACAAGTAAATAATTTCCTTAACTGAACACACCGAGTCATCACGACGCTAAGCGTAATCTTAGATGTCGTATAACCAGAATTACAACAAATGGGGTTCCTTTCAATATTCTAAAACGTAACCTAACTAAAAAAATAAATAAAATCATTTAATTATATGTTAATAAAGAAATACTACAGGAGGGAATAATGTTCAAAATGTTGCGTCAGTTGGTAAAACAAAGATGAAGAATAGAAGAATCACATATAGTGCCCAACACTTACTTCAGAACTATGCAAATGAACAACTTATACAATCTCAAAAAATTAAATCAAAAAATAATTCTAATATTCAGCAACAACAGCAGCCAGCTTTTAAAATATTAGACCTTGAGGCTGAAAGTATATTTTGCTATGATAAATGTATATATTGGATCAATTAATTAATAATTTTCTTAAAGAAAATTCTAACAAAATATCTTTGAATAATTCAACTATATCATCAGAAAAGATAGTCAATGAATTTAATGTAGAATCTAGTGTTTTACCAAAATCAGGTGGGATAAATGATAGTTATAAATCATCACTCGACGATGCTACATCAAATCCTACATATTCGTTTGCAGCTGCATCTCATCTAGATAGTATTTTAACATTAAAAAATCCTTATAAAACTGCAAACACACAAAATATAAAACCTCCGACGGTAAAATTGTCTAGTGCAGAACTAGGCAACCTACCACAGGTGTCGACCAATCCTTTTATTGTATGTAACATTAGCCGTATTGATTTATGCATATATATTTTTACTTAAGCCTAGTCGAAGTGAAATGGATCAATCGTTGATAAAATTAGCAAATGAAAAGAAAACTAAAGTAGATCATCAACAAAAGAAAAAGCTATCTCTAAGAGTTGTTGGAGATATTGCTTGGGAAGATAGTAACCTTCTTGATTTTGATCCAAGTAATTTCTTTTAAAATATATAATTCATCATTAACTATTTTTAAGTCTATTGATATATGCACAAATAATTTATAGATGATTTTAGAATATTTGTTGGTGATTTGGGTCATGAAGTTACAGATGAGATGTTAAAAAATGCATTTAGTGCCTATCCTTCACTTCAAAAAGTACGTGTCATTAGACGGCCTGGAGCAAGAAAGAATAGAGGGTACGGTTTTGTTAGCTTTAAAAATCCTAACGATTATTTAAAAGCTATGAAAGAAATGAATGGTAATATTTTAGATTTCTTACGCTAATTTTATATCAATTGTTATCTCATATTTTTGTTGGTTGTAGGAAAATATATCGGTGTTAGACCAATTAAATGTAGAAAAAGTACATGGAAAGAACGTTCGCTAGACACAGTTATAAAAAAGCAAGATGAAAAGCGAAAACATGGCTATAAAGTTTAAGAATACTGTAAAAAAATCATGTTCTACCGTATTGAAACAGTTTTATATACATTAGATATGTATAATTTAAAAAAAAATAATCAGATATTTGTTGTTATGTTTTTTTCTCTAGGTATGCATCGATTGATTAGGTGTTTCTGCATTTTTCTGCCAATTTTCAGTTAAATATGGGCATATTCCATATGTCTTTATATCTAAATATGTTTTTTCCATTAGTACATGATATGAATAATTATTTTAACATATAAAAATATTAAGTAAAATATTAAGTGATTAAATTGACTGATCTACCTCATTAATTTAGTTATGCTTTAGGCTAAAAATCACACTTACAATAAGTTGTATCAAAAAATGTGTAGTGTTATTAATTTACAATTTAATATCACGTATATTAAAATATTATAATAACAAAAATGAAGTAGCAAATAACCATTTAGATTGTAAAAAGCTCTATTTCTTTTAAGTGGATTTTTTTTAATATTTTCTTGATTATTATCCATCTATTTTATAAACAAAATTTAACAAAATCATGTGATACGGTTCATACTTCATTATTAATTCTTGTAGAATCAATTTTTACTAGTATGTCACAAATATTCATATCCAAATTTGTGGATAAATTGTTCAAAAATTTTTCTATAGTAGAATTTCCTGGTATTTTGTCATCCTAACGTAAATAATATATCGACACTATGTTACAGCTATGTGTAATGGTACCATGTGTGGGAGATAAGATGGATAAATTGAACCAAAATTATCATTATCGTTTACGATTAAATCAGCATCCATAAATTTTTCATTCTTGTTTATATTTTCGTTATTGTAATTTTTTTCAGTGAACATTCTACGAACTGAATCGTCATTACAATATTGACCAATCTTTTTTTTAGAGACTGCTGTAGTTTATACAAACATTAACAGAAGATAATTAAGGTAACAGTTATTAATAATTACCGTTACCCATCTTTACACATGTAGACAAAACGATAGGTAAAGGGAAAATCTAGCCACTTGTTGAACAACACCTTCACACTTTATAACAATTGATTAGAAGCTTAACAAGCTGCTGAAGATTATTTACAAGCATAGATGGCAAAATTCATGGCATAATATAATATATAACCTTGAAATAAACACCACTTAATTATTGATACGTTTATCCTTTTTTTTCTAAGCTAATATTGGATGGACACTATTTAAAGTTAAACTAGGACTCTTATTGTGAAACTTTTTTTACCACATGATTCTTCATAACTAGTTTAGAGCATAAAACTAATAAGTACATAATGGTGTAGTGTTCTATTTTAATGTAACATAAAAATTGTTAATAAATCTTGTAAAATTATGATTAGTTTAAATTATCGCTTTAACCTTTATAAAATTCTAAAGTAAACTCATCGTTGCTATCAGTAGCATGCTTAACGCAGATTATTTTGTAATAGCCTGTTATCCCTTGGGGACTCACGTCGTATAAACAATTTCTATACTGATTTTTTATAGTTTAACATTATTATGTTTTTATTTTCTACAATCTCATTATAATTTTTTGCTCATAAACTTTATATTAATACACTAAGTTTTTTTTTAATTATCAGTTAGAACCAATATAGTGGCTTAAAAAAGCTCCATTTGCCTAGAAAAGCAGCTCTATTATAGATAAATAAAAATGTTTAAAGAAATCTACACTAACTATGATACATAAAAAATAGTGTGGCTAAATCTACCCTTAATGTTTTATTGGCTACTTATCACTGTGTCTTTTCATACTAAATTTAAACCTTGTAGTGTATATTTCGAATAAATACCATTTAGTAAATTTGGCTATTAAATACAAATATTTTAGAGACACTTGATGAGCCACGCCTGCGCATCAGAAGATAAAATGATTGTTCATTTCTAAAACATATTAATATTCTATTTCTTCTTTAATAATTTAGTGTTTTTTTGTTTAAGCATATTTTCTAGAAAAAAATAAGACTGTAGCTATTACTATGATCATAAAATAGAGTAATCACGTGCTTGTTCTGAATCCTATACATTTTATTGTATGGTGGATTGCTTAGAATGCTCTATTAAATTTCTATTTTTGATTTATCAAATATTTATAACTATATGAATTACAAAGATTAGGTATAAACAAATTTTGCTGAATAATTTAACTAAATTAGTCGACTGAATCGTATAAACTAATGTTCCATTTATAATAGTGAGTAAAAATAGATTTACAAAGTTAGCATTGGTTTATTCTATATATTTATCATGTAGAATTGTCAATAATAAAAAAAGTATCTACCAGTTATATGTAAAAAACATAGTTTAATCTTATTATTATATCTATTTAAATTTAAAAAAATTAATGCTATATCATTATTTTAAGATAAAATAGTTTTAAATTTATTATCATTTATAAAATTCTAGTTGTAAATACTCAAGTTTAGCGAATCTTAGATTTTGGCATTTATACTCCATTATGATATAATTGGAGTATAGAAATCAAATAGATCGATTTACATTCGTTTCTCAATCGGATTTAATTATTATAACAAATATCGTGTATAATTTTAAATAGTTAAAATATAAATTAATGATCTATTTCAAAATTTAAAATTAATTATATTTTTTTTTTAACAGCACAAAACATAAATGTGATAATGTTTTCCCGAAAATTGTCGATTTTTTTCCGAACTATTAACTTAAAGTTTGAATTTAAGTGGTGGATTGATGTCAGATAATTACATAGGAGATGCTACAAATGGTGCCAAACTATTTGCTCGCAGCTGTTCACAATGTCATTCTATAAGAAAAGTATTGTCTAATTATAAAATGTGATTCAATTATTATGGGTAATAACTTTCCAATATATTTAGGGTGATGCTCATAAGCAGGGACCTAATCTTTATGGTGTTATGAACACACAAACAGGTAAGGTTCCAGGCTACAAATATTCAAAAGCAAATAAGGAAAAAGGAATTATTTGGACTCCTGAAAATATGTATATTTATTTGGCTAACCCTAAGAAATTTATACCAGGAACTAAAATGCTTTTTGCAGGTTTAAAAAAAGAGCAAGAACGTAAAGGTATTTTCTTATTGTTTTTCTTTTTAATTTTACACAATGATTTTTAGATATTATTGCCTATATGCTTCAAGCTTGCAATAAATAAAAACCATCACTTGAAAAATTATTTTTAATATCAATTATAATTAGTTAGTTTTATGAGAAAGTTTTGAACAACTTTGCTGTATACTATTTCTTTTTTTAATTCTAACTTTGTGTAAATTGAGATATAGTATTAATTGGTTGATAAAAATTAATGGATTAATAAAATACTTGATAATAATATGATTTTCATGCTAATAAAGCTATTAATATAATGATTTCTTTATGTAAATACCATTAATATGCATATGCTGCAGTAAGCTGATAAAACATTTTAAAAATGTTATGCTAATTTGGTGTCTTTTAGGATAGATGTTTTCCAATATCTATTTTGGCAAATAATGTAATACATAATTACTTAAAATGTTGTTTAAATGCTTTATCTTGGTTTTGCCAATAGCTAGTAAATTTTGGGGCAATGATACTTAGAAAATTCATATTGTGCACCTGTAATTATTAGTGCTGGTTAGTTTAACTCTAAAATATTCACGTCATATTATAAGAATTTCTATTTAATATATTCTAAAATTAAATATTTATATATAAATATAGTGAAGTTTATTGTTTATTGGCGAGAATTAAAAAGTGTATTAATACAATCTTGTTAGTAAATCTTGTAGAATATTGTATCGTAATTATATCTATTTATGAATTTAAATCAAATTAATAATTTTTAAAGTGTTATGTCATATGATTCATTCACTAAACATACATGCGGTAGATACTTAGTAGCACGAAATGATAACTTAACCTTTGCGCATGCCTGAAATAAATTGCATCAATGAGTGACCCTTTGTTGCTACTTAGATCATTTATATGTGACAAGAAACAGATTACTGTTCATGGAGATTATATTTGCTTTGATGATTTAGCCTTCCATAAAACAGCACCAACTAATTATATTATGTTTAAGTAAGAAGATGAAAATAATTACTATTACTAAATGTAATTAATATTAAAAATAATTTTAGAGGAAAAGGAGGGGATCATATAGAAAAAAATGATTATTATACATTAGAGACACTTTATTTTTTTAGTAGACATTATGATTTAAAATACACAGCATATCTCCAAAAAACTACTGTATTATATATTTTATCCACTGAATAGAACAATTTATAAATTATAGAGCGAAGGAGTGCCAGCTATAAGATTTCCTGATAGAAAAGTAATTTTTGTGTCAATTGAATCTGTATATATGATATAGGATTTGCTTCATCTGTTTGCTGATATGAATGGTAGAAATATAAATCATTATTAAGTTGTAATATAAAAACATAATTATTTAGCTACAAGTTCCAATATTGATAAAACAGTTGCAATCCCACAATCGTATCCAACTCAAAGTATTGTTCAAGGTTAAATAACTATTAATTTATATAATGTTTCAACTAGTATTCATTTGATTGTATGTGATTTATTTTTTAGATCTATATGGAAAATCAATACGAAAAAGAGACAAAATAACAAACGATATAAAGGTATTATTGCTTTTTAAGTATAAATTAATACATAATTATCTTAATTCTTAGAATTTTAGCAATCTTAACGATGAAGTGATTTCTATATTTATTAAGATTAAATATATACTTTATTTGCACTTAAGCAATCATATTCTACAGATAATATTAATAATTATACTCAAAATTTTTCATCCATCAAACCTGATTCAATTCCATTAAATGACGCTGATGTTGATTTTATTGATGAAAATGGAATTATTGTAAGTATGTTACACAATTTTTCAGCAACAAAGTAGTTCAAGCCATTCATTTTAAGTATGCAGTTAACTATTTACGGTTATAGTGAACATGATTCTGGGACTGGGTATACAAAAAAAATCACAAAAAAAGAAATTGATGATCTTTTTATTGCAACTCTTAGCAATATGATTAAAAATGAAAAAAAATTTATTATTAATGAACAAAATAAAAAATATATCAATTATATGATTGATAAACCTTATCGAGTTTCACGATTGCGGGTTTTTAACATGGAATATACCCTATTATTTCTATATTTTTTATTTACTAGGAAAAAATTGATAAAAATAACAACCATTATGAATCTTATGATAGAATGGCTACTAAAAATGATATAATTTTTGCTGAATCTTCAATTAAAGTTGATTAATCAATCACATCTATTTTTATTAATATAAATTGGTATAGAATTTTTCTGAAATATTAAATTATTTGGAACCTAGAAAAAATAAAACCATAGAAACTCCTATTCAAGATAATACTTACCATTCAAGAAATAGAACTAATGTTCAACCAATGGTAGTCATATTAATATATATATTTATCATTATTAGAAATTTATTATGATATTATTAGGGAAAAATTAGGTCCTATAGTAGATATGATCAAGAAAAATTTCGTGAAGAAGAAGGTATTAAGATAATTTATTTTATACCATTTTTCCAACAAATTTTTTTTTCATATACATTAATATATAAATTAAAATCTTTAACATGTTTTATTTTTAACAATATTTATATGTAACATACATAAATATTTGTATGATATTTTTAATTAAAAAAGTCTCTTTTCATAATGACTAAGTAAAATAGAATAAATATATTGAGACTGTAAATTTTTTAATTATTAAATATATAGTATGTATTGAATGATATATTATTGTTGTTATGATTTTATAGATACCGCTGGATTTAAAATAAATGTTCTTGGTAGTTTTCAAGGTTTAAAAAAATCAAGTGCTATTCCTACACTTGTATGATTATTATCTCTATAAAAACATTCGGTTACAATTATTTATTAGAACACTTCGTCAAATTTATGGCAAGAACATAATAATGTTAAATTGATTCTATTTAGTGTATTTTATATTGTTTCTTTATAAATAGGATCATGCTTCATACGTACCGCCTGATATTGATAACATTAACTCTAAATTATTAGCAAATGATCCCACCTCTGCCAAAATTGTAGACCGTCTAAATGTATCAAACAGGCATGGTATACATTAAATAAGGTTATCATTTCTTCATAAGTAACCATATTGAATAGAATCTCGTATTCCTATTATCATTGTGCCAATGGTATCAAATACACTTATAAATATAAATAATATCAAAACATTTTTAGAAGATTACACGTACGTTATATGCACATGAAAATATGTTTTCATTTTTTTAAATATAACAATTATTTATTCATTTAGTTACACTACAGTGGACACTATAGTAAATAAAAATAATGCTAAACTGAATAATCAAGAAGAAATTCTTATTCAACGTAAAAAAACCATTACTATTGATGGTAAAATACAAACTACTACCGTACCTTATCGCTGTATAAGCAATGTATCAAAACTTAAACCATCAGATTGGTAAAATATTTTTTTCCATATTATTTTGATAGCATTTTTTAAATTTAATCCCAATTTTGTTTCAAATATAGGGACAAAGTAGTTGCTGTATTTGTACATGGTCCAACATGGCAATTTAAAGGATGGCCTTGGTTAGGATTTAATAATGATCCTAATGATATATTCACTCATGGTATATATATATATATATATTTTTTTTATTACTTTTTTCAGTTCAAGGATTCCATGTATTCTTTCAAAATGAATCTATTGATCCTAATGTTAAAAAATGGAATATCGAATTACTAACTGTATCATATATCAATAGACATTTATATACATAATTATTTCTCATATAATATAGATAAGTAAAGCTAAAAGATACTTAGATAAAGCTTGTGTTACAAAGTTTTGGCAAATACTAGACAAGTAATTCATGGCCCTTGCGCGTAATTATTTTTTTAATAGTATTTATTTAAATTAGATTTGTCACGGTACACAAGAAAAATCTAAGAATATGATTGACATTTTTTGTTATAAATTCTTGTAATTTGAAATAATAATTTTACAAATTTTTCATTGATCTTTTGTCATAAATATTTCAATGATTGTAGCTCTACTTTTTGTTATTAATTATTTTCAAAATGATTACCCCTTAATTTTACATATGTTTATAACATGCTATTTAAAATATATTACCTAATAAAATATATATTTTATTATTTTTCTAACCTCAAGCATAGAGTATAACTTTGTTATAGCACAAATATGAAATACATATATTAGCCATTTTGAGGATTCATTTTTTTAATTAGAAAAATTTACACTGTTATAGTCTGGAACTTTTGAAAGGAATAATATCAAAGTTTTTATTGTTTTTCCTCATTTTTTTTCTAGGAAAACAAAGCCAATGCTTGATCTCTTACTTATTAAAATATTTTTTAAATATATCTTTGTTACATGCAAATTTTATGGCTCTATTGTTTTTTATTTATCTTGTGTTATGAAATCGAATGTAGAACTAGAAATTGATATAACTTCTTTTTGTGGAGGCGCGCGCGCATTTTTAAATTATTTCAATATTATGAGAAAACTATTTTAGATGTGAAGTAATATGATAGGATTTAGAAAAATAATACCATATAAATATTAATTTTAGCTTTTAGACTCTTCATTTACATGAAACTCTTCAGATTTTGTGTCTAAGTCGTTTTCTTGAGGACTTATTGCCCATGGTTGTTTGTCACCGGATACATTGAACCAAAAAAAAACTATACCAAATGCATAGGCAAAAGCAGTTATCCAAAATATTATTTGCCATTCTTTAGCTGTCTAAATTAATAGTATTTTTGTATTTTATTTTATAGAAATTGCTAGTCACCTTATGTTTTGCAACCACACCAACAATGTAAGGACTAACAAAGCCAGGTATTGAACCAAATACATTGCTCATCCCCATTATAGGACCTGCAAATTCAGGTGCAATATCTAAAATATTTACTGCGTAGCCAGTAGCATTCAGTCCAGTGATTCCTACTCCGATTGAGAGAAGTATGATAGCCACAGTAGCACTGTCTGCGTAACCCATAGCAACAATAAATGTTGCAGCAACTGTGCAGCCTAAATTTTAATTTTATTATTACTATAAAATAAATTATGACATATAATTTAAAAGTATAAACTGTGAAATTCTAAAAAAAATTATATTAACGATTAAAATAATTGCTAGTATGAAATTTTATGAAAAAAATTACCACCCTATCAGTCCGTACAATTTTATAGAAAACCTTATATATAAATTTTATAATACAATTATATATTTACTTTTAAAATAATATAATCTACATAAAATTAGATATTAATAGTAGTAAATATATTATTTTATGTTATTTTTATGGTAAATTATTTACAAAGTTTATGTTGGATATACTAATCAACAGTTACTTCGTTTAAATCAAAATTTCCCACGTGTTATATGATATAGTTGATATAAAATGAAGAAATAGCAAATATACCAAATGTATAAATGGAT
This sequence comes from Kudoa iwatai, assembly GCA_001407235.2. Taxonomy (NCBI): domain Eukaryota; kingdom Metazoa; phylum Cnidaria; class Myxozoa; order Multivalvulida; family Kudoidae; genus Kudoa; species Kudoa iwatai. Next base: position 71,686 of record JRUX01000128.1, on the reverse strand, counting down.
CTTCTAACGTTTTTGATGGAAATATTTTTTACAATCATTTTATCAGCAATAACACCACCAGCAGGACCAATAATAGCTTTTAAAATGTAAGGTACAGAGGCAGCAAAACCAGTCTAGAAAAATAGGTTTTATAATTAGATCTAAAAAAATAAATACTTTAGCAATATCAAACTTTAAGACTTCAACAAAATATTTAGGTATACAAATAAGTATAGTGTACATGCCCCAATCTGCACAGAAATTAGCTACTGCACACGCCCAAACTGGTAGTGATGTTAAAATTTTTAGCCAAGGAACAGAAACAGGCTAAATGTCAAATAATCCATCAAAAATTTTTAATTTTCTATATGGATACTTTGTGATTTGGTGATTCAGCAATAGATGTTTCAATAAGAGTCAGTTCAGCCTCCGATATTGTAGGATGATCTTTAGGAGTTGGATGTACACACATTAGCCATGTAAAATACCATAATAAACCAACCGCACCTATTACAGTTATAGATTAACATTTAAAAAGCATGAATAATGTTTAAAGAATATTTTTAAAATTAATCTTTACCAAATACATAGAAAACTGATGCCCATCCACCATCAAAACCATATTTTGATAATAGTCCAGATATTGGCATAGTTATTATAGTTCCAACAGGACATCCTTTAATTAAAATTATTAATAACATATAAAAATTAATGTTATAGCTATGTGAAATTGTTAAAATACCAGCGGCGGTAATTGTAAATAGCCTAGAACGTTCTGTAGGTGGAGCCCACTTGGCCCATATTGCATGATTGCATGGAAACAGTACACCCTTAATAATATGGATATAGGAAAATGAAAAAAATAAAGAAATAATCATTTTTAAATTACTAAAACAATTCCTTCAATAATTCTTAAAGCTATAAGTATGTAAACGTGTGTTCTAGCAGCTATAGGAGTTAGTAATGTAAGTATAGAAGCTATAGCAATCGCAGTGCCAAATATTCTAGTACCACCTAGTTTATATGCTAACCATCCACCTGGTATTTGTAATACCAAATAACCATAATAGAATGATCCCAATACAATTCCTACATCAAATTTTATATAATAACAAAATCTATCCATTCTATATTGATATTTGCAGGCTTACCTTGCAATTCTGAATCCCATTTAAATTCTGGTTCCTATATTAATTACATTTTAAACATCATTTTTTATTTGATATCATTTTATATAAATCATAATAAAATCAAACTTACTTTATAAACCTGAAATCCATTTACTGTTTGGGTGCTATTGTTGCACATAACACCGATGGCGATATTCAAATTCACTCTCAAACCATACAAAGTACAAAATCCAAAAAATATGAGACATGCTAAAATATATCTTTTTGGAAAAGATGGTGTTATTCTTTCCGTTTCAACTACTTGATTCAATGTTTCTTCATTATTATCATTTTCAGTCATAATTATCAATCAAAGTTTAGGTGTCATAGTTGTCATTTTTAAATAAATTGATCAAATATAGCGCTTCTATTCAATCTATTCACTAAAATAACAATAAATATGTGTAAAAATTTATTTATTTATTGGTATGTAATTATTCTTTTTATTTTTTTATCATTCTAACAATATCTTTCATATGAAAAATGTAATTTTTTAAATAAAATTAATTAAAATTAAATGAACTTTAATATCTTAAGTATGATGTATAGTATTTATTGAAGATTCATTTGTTTATTCTAGGATTTCAATATAAGTAATAAAAAATGATTTTTTTTATAATATCAGTGTCATTCATTTCTTTTTACTGTCTTATATTAAAAATATTATTTTAATATATTAATTTTCTTCATGTGAAATACAAAAAAAAAGCTTTCTTATATTGTACTTGGTTTGTCTATTCTTATATATCTATTAAATATAGATAACTATAATTAATATTTATATATAATGTATTTTTATTTACTTTAAATATTTATAATACATAAATGAGCATGCTTATAAGACTATTCATCAAAATATGTAAGTTACAAAGAAGTTCAAGTCAATTTTATGATCACGTGACTACATAATAAATTAAACCCTCGCGCATACCATGAAAGATAACAATTCACTATGGATTATTCTCTAATTTAAAAATTTTTGATAAAGTACATTGAATTAGAAATTTATATTATTCTCTTTATAATAAAAATATCATTAATTTATTAGCAGCTAAGTAAATGATGGCAGAGTTTATGTCTTAGTTTTAATATACCAAAAATTGTTTATCAGCAAATTATTAAATAAGAAAAATGTAAAATATTGTTCTCTCACATAAAATTGATGATATTTCAAGTAAAAAATTGTTATACTTTTTAAGCAAATTTATATAATGTTCAAATAGTATATAGCTAAGCTCTTTATAGTCTCAGGGTTAATACGATAATGGAATATTTAGAAATTTGTTGAAATAACTTTTAAATGTTACACCAAAATATGTTATTAAAATCTATAAAAATAGAGATGAATATATATTACATAAGCTATGATCAAAAAGAAGATGATACGATAAAAATACCACTTTGTTTTGATTCATTATTTCACTAATATTCAAGTAATTATAAAACTCAGTATCTAGAATAAAGAGCTTTAAAAGCAATTAATTTTTCTTTTTTTACTGGTAATAATCTTTTTACATAGTCTTTCCTAATGTAAACTGAGGCATATAGTATAATCATAAGTAATTCTTGTATATTTGTAGTATTCTTTTAAAATATAGCATTAAATATATATTTGCCATAGTGTTATAAATTTTTTTATATAAAAAACATATTTTATTCTATTCAATTATATAAGAAGTCATTCTCAGTACTTTTAGTTACTTAACAAGTCTACTAACTATCAACCATAACATAGGCCATCTCAGTTTTATATTATAAATATTTATCTAAGAATTTTTAGCTATTAAATTCTTAATAAACTAAAAATATACTTTTTACACCTAAATTTATATTATTTTCTTAGCTATTTCATCAAATAGCACGATCTTATTAAAGAATTCATGCCACACAGTTGAATTCTATGTTATAGATTAACCTATCTCTATGCTGAGCAATTACAATGAATCATGCAATACTTTTATGATTACTTTATTTAAATATTAACAAGTCTTAAAGAAACCAATTTTAATCGAAAGTAAACAGCCCATGGTATAAAATATTATTCATAATAACTCCAGAAACAGTTTTAAAACACTTGAAAATATACATTAAATAATCATTTTAATATTTTAAATGAAAAAAGATCCAAATATTATTTGCGCTATTATCGCCATATTACGTCAAAATTTACATGTCTGATTATTATTATATTTGAACATTATCAACAATCCACATGAACAATTCGACGTTGTGATTAATGCTCTCTGTGATATCAATCTATTATTTTAAACATAAAAATTATGATTAAATTTTCTACATATTTATATAACTATAATAACAAACTTATACCAACTATCTAAATAATTAATGTTTTTTATATCTTTTGGAGTTGGCAAACATTTATTACATAAAACATTCACTTATCATAAAAATTAAATTGATTTAGAATAAAATAGTATAAAATCATGATAACACTGGTAATAATCTTTATTCCATTTTAAAAAAAATACATATAAAATAAATAGTGACAGCTTATATACAAGTAATAAAAATAAGCAACATTTCTAAATAAAGAAACATCATTATTGAAAAGACAAGCAGCATCTAACCCATAATATGTATACTCTATTTATAGTGGTAAAGATAAATTAATATAATAATTTGATAAGAATTATGTTTCACTTTTTCAGAGATAGAGTAACTATTTAAGTTTTTCAGACATTTTATTGATATAATCAAGTCTTTGAAGAAGTGGAGGATGAGAATGATTCATACAAGAATATATTGTATCATAAATTGGAAACGACAAGTTACTAACCTGCAATACTTTCAATGAGCTACCAAGTTTATCACCATATCCTAGATTTACACTAAATAAATCAGCTTGAAATTCAAACATTCGGCTAATATATGTAGTAAATAATCCAAATATCTAAATTAAGTAGATTATTATTTTTTATAAATAAAAATATAATTACAAATAAAATAGGACTCAATATAAACATAAAAGTAATAGTTAGCCCTATAAGAATAGGACGGTTGCCATGGAAACCAAATACACTATAAATGGGAGCATAATTTGATAGCTTGCCAAAAATGTAAAACGTTACAATGGTTTCTATCTAATTAAATTATCTTTTACACAAAAAGTTAATATATAAAACATACCATTGAGATAAGTATATTCTTCATCACATGATTATGTTTCCAATGTCCAAGTTCATGAGCAAGAATAGCAACAATTTCTTCATCATTACAATATAACTTAAATAGATTAATAATAGATTAGATAGAATAAAGATATTTTATTAAGTTTAATATAATAATGAAAGTTGATGTAGTAACAAAATAAAATATCACATATTAATTATAACTTAAAGAAGAAAATATATACAAATATGTTCATGCATATAATAATAATCAATACTTTTAAATTATTATTGGAGTTGCTATCATCATGTGAATCACCATCTGATTTTCCATTAGGATTTTCAATATAATTATTTAGATTTTTAAAAAGTGTATCATATAGAACAATAGTTCGTTTACCAAATATACCAATAAAGTAAGCATTGCTATGAGAAGATCTTTGAGATCCTTCTACAAGTAAAATTCTACCAAGAGGAAAATTAATTCCTGATGCAAGTTTATCAATCATATCATAAAGAGGACCTTTTTTAAGTGGTACAAACTTATCAAATATTGGAGCTATATAATCTTGATAGATAGACACAATAAACTAAAAAAATAAAAAGTTTAACTATAGTATTTTACTTTGAATCATAAATCATATAACTTACAATTTGTATGGCTAAAATTGCAAGTGGAGTATAAATGTAAGCATATGATCCACTGATCATAATAATATACACAACAACTGTAGATATAATATCAGAAAGAATAATTCCTACAATAAGTTTTTTAATTTTATCTTTAACAAAAAACTTTATAGTCTAAACATCAAATATGTAAATCTATGATATATGTATAATAAATAAAAACAATCAACCTGTTTATTGAAACCATATTTTTCTTCCAACACAAATGTGTAATATATACTGAATGGTAAATTTTTTATTGTAGATATAATAGAAATTGTTGTAATAAAAACCAAATTCACATACAACTAAAATATTTTATGCAGCTAACACAACCATTTTTTATAAACGAATACATACCTCATTACTAGCATCCAATCCTATTATAGTGCCAGTTATGAATTCACAATACTTATAAAAAATTGATATTCCATTATAATACACAATCATCTATCAAAGGAAAAATTACAAACAATACATAGATCTATAGTAACAACCATCAATATGCAAAAATCATATGCTGATTTTATAAAATTGAATTTAAATTTATCCATTTCATATAACCTTGATTTTTTAAATTGATTTTCTTCATAGATATTCATAATTTCAGCTGGAACTTTGGTGATTTCTTTCATTTTCATATACTTTTTAATTATTTTATCAAATTAGATAACTTTTTTCTAAATATTTATTTACTTGTCTTAGATCTACATATTGATCAATAAGATAAAGTAAAAACTGAGTGATATAAACATATACAACAATGTACAACCCAACATCGTCGTCCATCATTAATTTATCGCGCAAGCGCTTGAATGCTATGATAATTGATATTGAATTATGCGCTATTTTTGTAAAGAAAAAATTTCACATGCATAATTTTATATTTAATTTTCACGTCAATTTTTGTAATATTTATATATTTTGAGAATAAATTGTAAATAATATTATTCTTTAATTTTTTTTCTATTATATTAAATATCAAATCACATATTTAAACTCTGATTAACTAATATAATAAAAATATTTTTTTTATTATTTTAAAAACATTAAAATTATTCTTTTAAACATGCATAATGCAATATATATCATTATCTAATATTCTATGTATAATATGTTATTTAAACTTAAATACATATCAAAATATTATAATTAAAAAATATCATAAACATAAATAATACTTTTATATTATAAAAAAATATATAATTTCATAATTATAACAAAAATAAAGTAATTATTTCTAATAGGCTATTTTATTCACTATTTCATAATAAAGTGCAACAATTAAGCAATAAAATTAATATACACTTACTTTACCAAAGTAGCTGTTAAAGTAATAAGATTAAAAATAATATAATTTTTTTTAATTAAAAAAAACTTGGAAATAATTAGTGTTTTAGAACTCATCTTACTAAAATACACACTGTGTAACAGCTGGATTCTAATAATAGAGAGATAATGTCAAGATATATCCTTTCAAATATATACACTAGACAAGCAAGATAACATACATATAGATTAATGAATTTTAAAAATAAAGTTTTAAAATAAATTAAACTTATTTCATAAAGTAATATAGTAGTAATAATACTTTTCTAATAAAACAGAACAATTAATACATTTTCATACTTTAGCGCATGTCAGATAAAAATAATCATAATTTATATTTTCCTTTCTATGGCCAAAAATAGTAGATTTATCCTATAAAAGTGATACAGCCCCATATGTTACTAAGAATTGAAAAGATCACTCTAGAATATTCTCGAACAGAGCAATGGATTACACCCAGTTGTTCAAAACGCACGCGTACTTGTATTGTTAATCGTCTTCAACTGTCCCGTTTGATGTCTACTGTAAGTGGTACTTTAAAAAAAATTACATTATTATGTAATATAGGCAAGTGAATTAAAAAATCTTGGTAATCAAGCTCTTGCTGCTGAAAATTATCCTCAAGCAGTAGATCATTATACAAAGGCTATTGAACTTGATCCTACTAATCATATTCTTTACAGCAATCGATCTGCAGCATACGCTTCATGGGGGAAATATGATAAATCTTTGGAAGATGCTAAAAAAACAGTTCAACTTAATCCATCGTGGGGAAAAGTTAGTTTATAAATTATCTTATTATGAACATAGTAGAATTCATTTATAACATATTTAGGGTTATTCAAGACTTGCTACTGCTTATACATATTTAAAACAAATAGAAGATGCTAAAAAAGCTTATAACGATGGTCTTAAAGTGGATCCTAACAATGATATTCTTAAGAAAGGGCTAGCTGATTTGGAAAAGTGTACGTGTTATAATGTTTATTATGTGGTTATGACCTCTACAATAATTTAGTTGATGAATCGAGAATGAAAGAAGCTAGTGATATGATGAATAATATTTTTAACAATCCTCAAACTAAAGAATTGTTTAGCGATCCTGCTTTTCTACAAAAATATCTACAATATATTCAAGACCCTGGATCGTATATTTATTGCAGTTACTTAAAATTGTAATTTAAATGTTATAGAGTTCCTTATGATCCAAGATTTGAAATGTTAATGAATGCTATGAAAACACAATTTCAACAACCACAACCATCTAGTACAAATGATAATTCAACAAAACCATCCCCATCTACACAAAATTATAATGACTACGCAAATAAACCATCATCTACAAAACAACCCGAAAAAAAACCTTCAATCTCTGAGGTGAAATTCCATACCTTATAAAAATTTTTTTTGATTAATATATATTAAATGGCTTAATGAATAGGCTGAAAAACAGAAAGAGTTAGGGAATGCTGAGTATAAGAAGAAAAACTTTAACGATGCCCTTGAATATTATAATAAGGCATTAGAACTTGAACCAACAAATGTAACATATATGAATAATATTGCTGGTATACCTTTGTATTCGCTTATTCATAATTATAATTTTGTAATTATAGCTACTTATTTGGAAATGAAAGAATTTAAAAAATGCATACAAGAATGTAAGAAAGCGGTAGAGGTTGGTCGAGAAAATCGTGCCGATTTTAAGCATATTGCACGGTAATAATTAACAGTAAAGTATTGCAACCTTTTTTTAATTTCATTTATTTTGTTAGTGCATTTGCAAGAATCGGTTCAGCCAAATACAAAATGGGAAAGATTGATAAAGCAATTAAATACTATGAAAAATCGTTGACGGAGTTTCGTGATCCTGATGTAGTTAAAAAATTACGTACAATTGAGAATGAAAAAAAGGATGCTGAAGCTAAAGCTTATTTGAATCCTGAAATTGCTGAATCTGAAAGAATTAAAGGTAACGAATTATTTGCAGCAGGTCAATATCCTGATGCTATCAAACACTACACTGAATCACTTAAACGAAACCCGGACGATCATAGAGTGTATAGCAATAGAGCAGCTTGTTTTATTAAATTGATGGAATTCTATTTGGCTATCAAGGATTGTGATGCCTGTATTAAGCTTGATCCTAAATTCAGTATGTTTCATTTTGTTTTTTTTGTAAAAAAATTAATAAAATTTTTTAGTTAAAGCGTACTTGCGTAAAGGACATGCTTTTCTAGCTCTAAAACAGATTTTCCAAGCACAGTCAGCCTTTGAAAAAGCTCTTGAAGTTGATCCTGGAAACAAAGTACGTAAAAATTTTATAAATTGTGAAATTTACTTTTATTGGTTTATGGTAGGAAGCATACGATGGATTAAGTAGTTGTAATGAGGAGAAAAATAAATTAACACCTGAGCAATTGAAAGATATTGCCATGAAAGATCCTGATATACAGTCTATTCTAAGTGACCCCGGAATGAGGGTTATACTCGAGCAAATGCAGAATGATCCAAAGGCCGCTATGGCGTATTTTTTTACGTAATATTAGTGTTTTAATTTTACCATATTAAGGCATCTTCAAAACTCTGATATATCGAAGAAAATTCGTAAACTCTTGGATGCTGGTATCATTCAAATGAGATAGTATCTTTCCAAATTTTTAATTAGGATAAAATGTTAATGACATTTTTTTCAAAGTTAATATTAGTGTTTGCGTATTTTTTCATTACATTTTCTAATTTAAATATATGTAAAGATGATTTATTCCAATATCTATTTTCCTCACAGCTTTGTAATTAATATTTTCCCATATTATTTTATTACCTTCATCATATTTTCTATAAAGTGATGTTCTTGTATGATCAGATAGATGTATTAAATCTAGTCATAAGTAACTTATATAGCCTTTAAATGTACCTACATTTGTCCAATAAATGCCTTGTAACTAACAAGGTTATAGATAATACTGTGCAGGACTACACAGGAAACATTTTATTACGTTTTTGTTTGGAGCCTTTCCCGTATCGTCTTCTAACTCCGTTAGTTTTACTAATGAAGATAATTTTTTGCGTTATAGACAAGGTGTTGTATGATATATAACTATTTCAACATTTTTTTTGTCTGTTGAACATATAAATAAGATAGCTTTTTATATAATGCAGTTGTTTCTATGATTCAAACTATTTATAACTATTAGGTATATTTCGAGGTATAAAAGTGTTCAGTACTGCTAGCCGACCATTCTCCTTCTGAATAAATAATGCACAGCGATGTTCAAAAGTGTATTATGGCACTGTATCATAATTTCTTATTTAGAATTTGACCAGTGTGCAATGTGTATTACTTTCCTCCTAGTTCATATCTATTAACCTTTCGTAGCAGAAAATGTAATTCTTAAATATAATAATGCATTGTTGAAAATTAATAAATAACACAATAAGAACAGGAACGTAGCCACTCGGGAAATATGATTTCATTTACTATATTCATTACGGTACTCCATATATATTAAATGAAAACAGTGCTATTTTAATTAGTAAATAAATGTGCCAATCAGCAAATTAGATGATAAGATAAAACTAGGCTTATATTCACGTTAAGGACAGATAGGACTAGTTAGTAAATTGATCCGAGTCTTACAATAGCACAATTGAAAACACTTAAGACATGCATGCATTGCTACTATCTCCATATAGTGTGAGTAAATGGGATGATATTTTTAAATGTGATACAACAAATTGGAAAAATCAATATTATACCATTACATATACATAAAATTAATTTAAACAGATACTGATCCCTTCAATTTATACATACCAACACTTTATAGCAAATTCGGTGTATAAAAAGGCCGAAAAAAGATAAATGATGTAGAATAGAAAAATCGTTCGATTTTATCAAATAATAGATAAAATATGTAATAGATGATACGCCTAACAAATAATAAACATAGAACTAAGCTAAGTATGTAATACACGAGATAAAATGAAAAATTTATTGAGTGCGAGATTTTGCAGAGATAGTCTCGTCAACAGTAAGAACAAGAGTTGCTGCTTCTGTAGCTGCAACAATAGAATTAATTTTGCTTACAGCAGGTTCCCATACAGAAGCTAGATAATTATCTGAAATGGATTCATTAGCAAGGTCGACACCAAACCAAACACCTGATCCATCAGGTAGAGAATGTTTGTATCGTAAAGGATTCATAATGGATGGAACATCTAGCCCAGCATTTAGACAAAGCTGTCTTGGAATAACTTCAAGAGCCATAGCAAATGCACTAATAAATAGTTGTTCTTTTCCTGATATTGTCAGAGAATGCTCTCTAAGGTATTTACTTAATTCCATTTCTATAGCACCACCACCAGCAACAATGGCATTTTTCTAGATATCATGTTGTATTAAACACATAAAAGCAAAAGCAATTAACTTTAATAGTTCTTCTAACAATCATTATAGCATCATGAAGAGATCGATGAACTTCATCAAGATACTGTTCTCCGCATCCTCTTAGTAAGAAAGTACATGTTTTGCTTTGAGGGCATCCAGTGAAAATATTATATCTAAAATATATAGTTAGCATATAATAAAAATGAAAAATTTTGTATAAATTAAAATATAATTTAAAACAATTTTTTACCTCTCATTACCAATTTGAATTTCTTCAAAAAGGTTACATCGACCAAGATATTCATCTTTAATAGTATCTTCAAGAACTGATTGTATAGTACCACCACATGCTTTAACAGTTCGTTTTAAATCTTCTTCAGCTATTCTACCAGCGCAAAAAACATCTCTATATAGCAAATAGTTTATAAAAACTTATGGAATGTCTAACAGATCATATATAACTTACCTGTCAGCAAAATACTGAGTAGCAACATCTCCAATTGGAAGTCTAGAAAGAACAACTTTAGCTCCACTTTTAACAATTTTATCAAGTTTATCATAAAGAATATTCCATTCAGCATCAACAATTTTTTGGTATTCCTAATACATAATAACAAATAAACTCCTATTAAAAAATATACATCGACTGATTTAATACGAAGTTCAGCATTTTCTTTTTCAGCTTTCAATTCAAGTTCAATATTTAAAATAGCAATCTTAGGTTGAATGTATTTTTTAGGCTGCATTTCAAATCCAGCGTATGAAAAAGCCTTTTTAAAAGCAACACCCAAAATGAGTTTAGAATCCTTTATCAAAAATTCATATAAATAGGTAATTTTTAGGCATAAATAAACAAGTGTCACAATTTTTCTTTCCTTAATATTTATATATCAAAATTACCTCCATAGTTCCACCAGATATTTTTTTAACACCAATCATATTTAATGGAAGATATTCATCTAAATGCTTAACTGCCTCAACGATCATGGGAGTAAAAATATGTTTATAATTGTTGACCAACTTTGAGTTCAAAGCAGTATCGGCACACGTCAGTAAAATTTTATCAAGTTTTTCCGGTGTATCAACATCAATGTTTACTTGTAGCTGTTGAATTCGGTCTATTGCAAGTTGACATGCTTTATTGTAAGCAGAAGCAACTTTTCTAGGATCAATTCCATCTTCGATAAATGTTTTGGCTTTTTTTAGTAGTTCTCCAGCTAACACAACCACTGATGTAGTCCCATCTCCAATTTCATCATCTTGAGCTTGTGCTATATCAACCATTATCTTGGCTGCTGGGTGAACAAAATCTAATTTGCTAATTATAGTAGCACCATCATTAGAAATAGTGGTAACTCTACCTATAATTCAACGAATAACATAAAATAGTTAGTTTTAGTACAAATAGTAACCGTTAACTATAAGCTTGTCCATCCCACGGGGTCCAAGTGTAGTTTTAACAGTATCTACTACAGCTTGGCATGCATTGATATTGCTAACAATTTGTGGTATACCTTGTGATGTGTCTGTACCTTCTTTTAATAATATGATTCCTGGTTTCTAATGAAAATAACGTTACTATGTATAATACATCATGCTATTACCATCATCGACGCCATTCTACCACCACTTTACGTAAAGGATAAGAATATACAACGAAAGTTTACGATCATGGTGTTGCTATTATTTTTCTACTTTCTTTATAAAATATCTTATTACTTGTTAAAAATGATTTAAATAATATTTATAAATTATAATGAATCACTTTATTGAAAAATTAAGTTTAACAATTGATTACTGCATGTAACATTGTCAGTATAGCACTATTATCGTTCTTATTTCCTACAATATTTAGCTAATAGAATGATATATTTTTTAAAGATATTTATTTTCATTTTAAATAAAAATTTTACATTTTATGCATGATTTTAAGTCGGTATATCCTGAGAAAATGAGTCTATGCTAGAATATAATGTTTATAAGCAGCACACTTTAATAATTTTACAATTTAAAAATTGATATGGTTTATTATAATATTTTTATTTGAATCCATACTAAAAATGCCATTTTAAACAAAAAATAAGCCTTGTTGATGATGATTATATCCATTTATTGTTAATATAAGGATGTGCCATATTGTAAATTGCTTTATTTATCAATAAAAATAAATATGAAAGGAACTTTAAACTATTGTAAACAAAATTTCTAATTAAAAATAGTAAAAATATAAATTATTAAATGTAGATATTTTTAAAAAAATATATTTTTCAAAGTCAAGAAATATTTCTCTACATTGTGTATTGAATAATAAAGTATGAAAAAGATATACTATTAAAGTGGTAACATTATGCACATTTTTAACAATAAATAAATATAATGCATAAATTATAACATAAAGTATGATAAGGGATTGTTAATAATATAAATCTAAAACGAAATTCCATTGGTCAATTGGTAAAGTATTATAAAGAAATGGATATCATGTGATCATAAAGATAGACGTTTATCATTCTTACAAATGTTTACAATGTATCACTTGTAATTCCTCGTATAGAACCTTGATCAATTTGAATTTCAAGTTGTTTTTTTGTCTCATCTTCAAGCTGACGAATATCATCCATAGTTTTACCATACCATTTATCCATCCAGCAAACAATTTTTCTATGAAAATCACACAAAAAGGTTCTTGTAAAGCTATCCATAAAGTTTTCAACAAGCCTTCCTATTAAAGTAATCTAAAAATAATAAATGTTAATGATTTTAATTTGATTAAGCATCCTATTCAAGCAAATATAACTACTACTATAGTTGTTTGTGTAGATAATAATAAAGAATCCTACTTTACATGTGATATAATAATATTTATAGCAGCACATGACAGGTTTAGTTGTTTTAGCGAAATCTTTTGGAAAAGGACCACGATTTTGAGCTTCAAATCTGTATTTAGTAGGATCACTAGCTTCATTGTAGCGATTTTTATCAAAAGCATCATTATCAGAAATGTTTATTATTTCAGTAGCAGTATTTTTTTTGTCCACATATTCATTGTCTCCATAATCAACATTATCATCATCACCTGGATCTTGTTGATGTCGAGAAATAATTACTAGTTTAAATCGGTCACCAAAATGTTCATTAACATATTCTGTATAACAATTTGGATAAGAATTCCATGCTTTCTCATGAAACACTAATGATCCAGTTGGCGCAAATTTTTTTACAAAACGTGGAACTTTATTATGAATATTATATATTTTATAGGTGTATTGTCCAGTTTCCCCATTTTCTTTTGTATATGGTTCATTATTTACAACTTTTACTCCATCACCACCACCAGTCTCATTTTTACTTTCCTCAGCAACACCATATAACTGAGCTACTTGATATTCATCAACATATAAAGGTAATGGTATTCTATATTCACGATGAATAACCATATATTACCAATCGTACTTTAGTAGATTAATTAATTTTTTGACTATATATTAATAGTAACACAATTATTTCAATTTTCAAAAGGATCAAAGGCCAATAACAAAACACGAAAACTCTGCTTTAAAACTCGATGATCACCGTCTATATCTCACCACTACTCCAAACGAATACTCTTAATAGTCGGATTAGACTCTTAACTTTATGACATAAAACAATTAATCCTCACATTCTATGATAAAATTAAAATATTTCATTTATTTTTTTAATATTTTTATGAAAAAAAAATGTTATAATACAAGCTCATTATTCATCAAATATGCCTACCAAATAAATACGATAATTGTCGGTAATTTCCGTAAATCTTATAATTGATCCTAATGGTTTTACCTTGTGTGATTGATTATATCGTGTCTTTTTTTCTACCATGATTGAGAAACTATTTATTTTTTTAAATTATTCTATGTTTTATGTATAAGATAAAAATCTATCTAATTTCGTTTATTAGCAATTTGTATGATTCTATTTGCTCATTGTATCTGCCCATAGTTTTATCAATTAGGTAGTTAATTCAACATAAGTTTGGATTCTTTAAATAAGTAACCATTTGAGTTATGAGACATTTTAGATGATAAAATATTAGTACTGTATTTGAAACATACCTTTGTTACTGTTTTTTAACTTCTAAGTTAGATATTAAGAGGAATACAGTTTGTTGAATAGTTTTTTGTCATGGTGTAATTATCTACCGTTACGATAAACCATGATAGAATGATTGCGTTTATTAAGCAAACTATAATCTCTATATTAATTATAATAGCCAAGTCGATCCATTGTGCTAAGGCTTTTAATTTACCTTTAAATAATAAAGAAGTATACAAATAACTAATTAGTTATACTTCGTACATTATCGAGTGTAATCTTTTCATAATACGCTGATACTTTTCGATCTTGATTCCATTTGTTATTGATTTTTATAATTTTTAAAAAAATAAAATGATTATATTTATTTAAGTTTTGTAATTTCTTTTTTCATTTAAATTTTATTGGATTAACTCTATATTAATATCCTATTAGCATACACTTTATTTTAGAGTTTATCTATAATTTAAACAAAAATTTCATAAAATAACTTATTGAATCAACAAAATGAGTATATTATATTGATTTTTTGAAGTAAAAATGAAAAAGAGCATGTGACTTGTGTGACTATAACAACCTACAAAGATATTTTAATCATTTAATGAGATTTTTTGTTTTTATTAAAATTTTATTAGTCAAATGGTCAAAAATTAGCTAGAAAAATATTTTATTAGGGTTGTCTAATGGCCTTAGCCTTTTTTTATATAATTAAATTGCATTTTAAGTAAAATTGGTATGAACAATTCTTTAAATTTTAATAATGTTTTATTCTAAGACCCATCACCATAAAAATTGTCTCTTATTAGTGATTTAAACCTGCTCTATATAATATACTATACAAATAAAATGCTAATTAATTAAATATGTAAACGCAGAGAAGCTATTTTTAGTAGTATGACAAAAAAGTAATGATATACAAATATAATTATACTATTTTAAAATGTATGAAAGAGTATAAAATAGTTAAATATATTAATTATCGATATTTTTTAAGATTACATAATTAAAAGTAGGTCAATACTTTACAAGCTAGGAAACTATTTATTTTGATAAAATGGAAACCATTCATCAATAATAAGGTAAGTACTAACACTAGATATAATTTATAAGCTGTTAATAATGTATATTTAAATAATTTGCATTCATATCATGTCAATGGTAAATGTATACTATCATCAATAAAGCTAACTGAGAGAATATTATAGTTTTATAACTGAAAAAATGAGTATTTATTATTCAATAAAAGCATAAAATGATCAATTATGCATGTGAATATTATAGCATTCGTATATTATATTCAGTCCAGATAGTTTCATGACTAAAAGAGTTTTTTAAATAATATTCCATTTTAAAAATTATGGTGTATTTTTTTATAACTGAATAAACATATAAGGACACTCTCTTTTTTAAAGCCTATATATAATATTATTAAGTTAAATATAATTAAATATAATGATAAATTGTACAAATTCATAAATGTTTTATTTTTTATTAATTTTAAAAAGTATTTTTTTATAATACTTTAGTTTATAGTATCATATATATAGTATATAGAAGATTTTATTCTTTTTTTAATAAAAAACATAATTATCTATCTAATAACACACTATTTTACAACCATTTCATTGTAATAAAATCTATAATAGTTATGTGGCAATGTATTTTCTACTTGTAGTTGCCATGACAACGCACTAAATGAAAAGACTATATGATTTTCAACTATATTAAATAAATGATAGATATAAAATAAATTAAACAATCATATACATATATAAAGAAAAGAATAATGAAATATGATGAACAGACGCCGTAAGGTTTTAAATTGTGAAAAGAAGTTGAGTCGATCATTGTCGTAGTGTAAAGAAAGTTATGAAGGACCCTTTCTATGATTTTTACAAGTAAGTATATATAATCTCTATGAAAATAGTATAAAATTAATTTTTAAATATATTTCAAAGCTATTATTTGTTATAATATAAAATTTTCTTATGTATAATGATATGTTTAAATTTAAATATACATTAATTCATATATGATACCTCATACCATGTGGTTATTTTACATATACAAATAGTTATTTAAAATTAAAAATTGAAAAGATTGATAAAAATAAGATAAATGATGATACAGTTTTTGAAAAGATAGAAAAAGAATTAAAAAACCTTTTAGATACTATACAATTTGTACAAGACAACCCAAGTAAACTCATGTAAAATGTATTTTATATTAATAATCCAAGATAGACCAATATCCAGAGATTACGAAAAAAGAAATAGCATATAGACAAACACTTCTTTACCAATTACAAAACTTTTATCAATCAATTGTAGTTTATCACAACAATACACAAAATAAATGTGACACACATCAACATAACACCAATTATGTAATTGTAGATCAAAGTCATATTTAAAAATTTTTCAAATTAATTTAGAGTACTGAAAAATCATTATCAGTAACTTAAACTATTCAAATTTATAATTTTCAAATTTTTTTTTTAATAATCGTGAAACTAGGAAGCAAATAATATTAATTACAAATTATTAGAGAAAATCAATAATGAAGTAGTTAAACTTAAAGCTGTAGGAATAGATATGAATCAAGAACTTACTGAACAAAATATGTACAAATAAAATGAATATTTATATTTTATTAGTATATATTTTTTAGTCTTATATCAGAATTGGAAGAACAATGCTACCATGATGACCTAAAAACCAATCATTTAATAAATAAATTATCGCAAGTAAAAGAAACCATTAAAAGTAATCATCTAATTTTATATACATAAGTAATTTGTAAATAATTTCTACTATTATAAATAGATAGAAAACAAATATTGACTATATTTGTATTGGTTGCCATCATAATATTATTAATTATATTATTTTTTGTAATATAAACACCAACTCATGTTTATTAATTTTTTGATGTCCAAATATTCTTTCTTTTAAAATAAGAATAAATTCAAATTACTATAAATCTACTAGGGTCAATTTTTTATACACAGAATTATGTTTGGGCTTTATTCAACTGATAAAAATTAATGAATCAATTTCAAGATATCAGAAAAACTAAAAAAACGACATTTTTTGTATATAATCTAATTGTATTCACACTCAATGCATTTTTATAGGTTAATATATGACCATAGTCATATTAAATGGCATCTTACTTAAAAACATATCTCCCTAACAACAAAAAATCTTAATTAAAAAAACGAGAACATACCGAATTACTATGAAGATTTGCGAGTAATTAAACATGATCGTCTGTAAAGAATAGCAAAATTCGTAAAAGCAATATGAATTGCAAGTTTATACTTATATAAAACCTTATATCAAAAAAAAATATATAAATAAGAATGAATAACATATAAGGCTAGATTTAACATTAATAATAAAGTATGAAATACATTGATAAAAGACAATTTAATTCCCACCGTAAGGTGCACAAAAAATAAAGTTAATTTTCATATAACATTAAATAAAACAAATATATGTAACATATACTTAAATATGAACGTGCTCCAATATTTTTAAGATAGTTATAATAAAAATGTTCCAATTTTCTCTATATCATTAATAGCAATATATTTTATAACTATATAATGAATTTAATAAAATAAGAAGCATAATAGAATTCGATAATTAAATTATATATACTACTTGTATTTTAGCCACAACAAAACATGTTGATATGTAAAAATGGAACATATATAATTATCAAAATTAAGCTATAGAAAAATTACATCAATACAAAAATCCTCAACCATATCGATGTCAATAGGAGATTGATCTTTAGAAAGTAGATCACCATCAAAATAAAATTTAATATGTTTAAACTTTTTATTCACCTGTGAGGTATACTTTTTAAATAGTCCATCAAATTTATCAGATGGTTTCATTCTTATAATAATAGGATATTTTGAACCATCTTGAAACTTAACACTAATCATATCCGTTCTAAAATCTTCCTCATTACCTTCAGTAGGTACAATGATACAATCTATATACAAAACGATATATTTCAATAGTAATCATTAAATTGAAATAATGAAAATTGTTTTTTATTATATAAATTTTCAATACCTATAGAATCGGCATATTTGATATTATGATAGGAGGGAGATTTTGAAAAATCAAGTAATTTATTATCTTCATTGTAATACTTAAAATAATGAAGAGGGATATCTGATGTTTCTGGATAGTCTAGTTTTATTTTTGGAGTTAATGATTCAATAAGTGGAACTTGATTGTCAATCATATACTTTTTAGTCGATCCTTTAAAAAATACCATCACCATAATTGATATTTTAAGGATATTATTCAATTTTTGGGGAAATTCATGAACCATAGGTTGCATATCAGTGATATCTTCCGCTAATTTTTTTAAATTTCTTTCAACCAAAGTAAGCTTAGATTTTTTTCTACGAGGAACTTTATTTTTACAAACTTTTTCATTATTCTCAACGATAAACCCAGATAAACCAAATTTATCTGTACATGGAGAACAATCATTGGAAATAAATAGTGCACAATCAGACGATGATGATGATGATGAGTCATCCAAAATAATAACTTCTTTTTTACTTTCAAAACATTGACTAGAACTTCCTGTGACACCATTAGCACAGTTTTCAGGTACATTCCCTTTTTGTTTTACACCTAACTGTGTAGAATTTTCTCGAATTGAATTCTTAGAATACTTTTTAAAAAATTCTCCTAGTTCATCTGTGTTTGGATTATTTTCATATGATATTGTTTCTGATGATATTAACGGTGAACATCTAAATCTAAATTACAGACGATAATTAAATAACTAATACTGCTTAGAACCCAATCCATTATCATCCGTACTGTTATCGCTATCATTGAATATACTTTTTTTATTTGAGAGCATAAAAAATTCTCGATCTCGTTTCATTACAAACTAGCCCTACAACATATAATTAAAAAAACGTAGTGCGTACGCATATGTCCAATCAAAACAATCATTCAGCTTTTGTTGTTCTCATCTCTTAAATTCTAATAAATGTCAATGTTAACAATAAAATATAATATGTTATTTTAGAAATTTCGTCATATTGATTTTTAAGGCTAAATGTTTATTAGACAACTCTTTTCATTATATTGGAACAAGTTTACGATCAAATGCGTATGGTTGCGCGCGCGTTCTATGTGATAATAACACTACTTGGCTGTGTAGGACCATTTTGAACTGATATTCATTTTGATCTAATTTTCAAATTATTTTTACTTTATCGCTTGACTATGTAATATAATTATGGAATTAACTATGAACAAAATAAAGACACTATTTCGTTTACTTTTGGTGGCACCATCCAATGAAATAACAGCAATTATTATCACAGAGCTTAAAGATTTTTACCAAAAAAATGGTCATATATCTAGTGATCAATTTTTTATTGAATTTTTCTCAACTTTATTGCCAGTATTTGCTGCTAATAAGAAAAGTTTTCATTCAATGTTTGAAAGCCACGTTGAAATTGGTTGTCAACTTGTTTTAACAGTAAAGTACTTTACATTTTATAAATTAATAAAAAATAAATATATATAAACTCTTTAAAATTTACCTAGAATTGAAAGTGTGGATCTATTTTTACGAATTACAAAAATAATATGTAGTCTACTAGTGGATATGGATGATGAAGGAAATTTAAAGGTTATTAAACAAAATGATACAATAAAAATTCATATTTTAACCTTACTTAATAATTTAATTATTGAGAATAAGCAGCTTTTTCGCATGTTATTGGAAAACCATAAAATGCTTAACTTTTATGGTTATTTGTGTGCAATGATTAAAACCATTGTACACCAAAGTTCATCAACAAATCTCCACAAGAAGTGTATCAATATCTATAAAATAGCTCCAAATTTTCTGGTTGAATCACACGAATCATCTTTTTCCTTACATAAGTAAATATTTCTTTCTTACACTATACTAAACTCAACATTTAAATTTCTAATAACTAAATTTCCATGTTATGTGTTTATATTCTTATTAAATATGTAGAAAAATATCTCAGTCTATTCTTTCATTTTTACCGGGAATTCTAGCAACTCTTGTTAATATTTTTAAAAACAAATCACATTTAAAGAACGAACTAAAAATTATTACCATGGAAGCGTTTTACCTTTACCTTGGTGTTTTGCTTGATGACAGATGGTGTCGTATTGATTATATCGGCCATATTTTAAATAAACCATTGGATAAAAGTAAATTTCACTTTTTTAGTGTTTTTTCATAC
Organism: Kudoa iwatai; assembly: GCA_001407235.2. Taxonomy (NCBI): domain Eukaryota; kingdom Metazoa; phylum Cnidaria; class Myxozoa; order Multivalvulida; family Kudoidae; genus Kudoa; species Kudoa iwatai. Next base: position 50,674 of record JRUX01000128.1, on the reverse strand, counting down.
GTATAGTTGTCATTTTTTTTATCTATTTTAGAATAAAAAATAGTTTTAATGTTTGATATATTGTTTATCTTTTATAACGTTTCTTTTAATATTAATGGTGATTTTAATGTAGTGTTTAAAAAAGAAAATATCATTTTTATGCATACTAACTAAAATAGTATACAATTTGTTCATTATGACATTTTACATGATAATTTGCTATTGCTATTTTCTTAAATATTCATCATATATACCTTTACACTATATTTTATTTTTAACTACTTTTTTGTAAATAATAAGGTTGTATATAACTAGAATTTTAATATAAAAATTGTTGAAGACTAATTAAAGCTACTTAATATATAATTTACTTTATGTAAGCTAAAAAACAACAAATTTTAGACAAATCCACTTTTTTTAAATCTATTTTTATAATAAAAAATTAGATTCCCATGAATGTACTACAGTTCAAAAGAATAGTGATAGTTATCGATGCTTAGAATCAAGACAAAAATTGTCTTCACTACTGAAAGAAATAACTAACCTTGTTTTTTTGGAAAATATGAATAAATTGTATCAAAAGTTGGCTGATATTGCTATTTATATGTTTAATGGTTGTAAAAATTTAAATTTTTCATCCGTATTGCTGGATATTTTTACAAAATTAATGATTGCTGATGTAGAAAAGTCAGTTAATGACTCAATATTACATTGTTTAAAGATTTATTCATCTTTTTGTGAAAATAATAGAACATTATTGATTGATTATTACAACAATCTTTGCAAAACATCAATTGATAATATTTTAAAATATGAATTAAATTTTATTGAGTGTTTGAAATTGTTGAATGTATGCCTTATGGTGTGCGGTAATTTTCTATGTTTAGAATACATAACTCTCAAAAAATTGGTTATCCATATTGCCATTGTATGTTTTATTTAATTCAATTAAACTTGTTTGTAGTTGACATTCTTTTTTTAATTTTAAACCCTATATTGTTAAATAGTCTTTTATCTTACCATGACTTTGATGGTGCAAGTAAACCATAGAGCCACTTTCCAATTATAGTATTTTGTAGTCATTTTTACATTAAATACATTTTTATCTTTGAACATTAATTTCTATGTAGCCCAACTTTTACTTCTTGCTTACAATATATTTTTTACAGTATATTTTTTAATGTCTAGTATGTTATTAGACATTATTATTGTGATGTTAATTGTGTTAATAAAATAAATAATATTTTAAAAATTTAGTTAATTTCAACTATTATCGTATAATTTAAATATAAAATATTTTTGTAAGTTAATATTTCTATAAAAAAAACTAAGTGAGGTTTGTATGAGCATTTAAAACTGTTTTAAGCCTTTTAAAATTTTACCATGAAATATTGTTTAAAATTATACTTCTTTTATTTCAAAAAAATCTAATTTTTATACTGTTTTATATTAAGATCATTCAGAAAGGGAACACTACACACGCATTATCAAAAGAAATAAAATTATATTCAAGTGATAGCTTACCCTATGAAATGAAGCAGCTTACTCAAATATCTACAAACAAAAATCAATACAATAACTTAAGGAATACTTTAACCGAAGCAGAGAGTGATGTGTTGAATAAAGTATCATTTTTTTTGTTAGTATTTAATAAACTAATTAATTTTTGGCATTATTAATATAAAAAACCATTCTACTATTTTTACTATGATTTCTACAGTTGAGTTAAGTTATAATAACTATTTATTTGATCTAAATGATATTAATTTTCGTAACACTAGGTTTGTCCAGCCATAAAATGGCGACTTATATTGATCAGTTATTTATATTTTTGTATAAGTTTTAATAATTCAAATGTCATTACTTTATTAATAATCAATAAATTTGATTTTTTTTAGCTTATATGAAATAGTAATAAATTATTATTTTATTGAAATTCATATGTCTTAAGAGAATTTAATGTTAGAATAGGTTATTTTTATGTGTATGATGCTTAAATTAGTTATTTAATGATTTTTAATTGTAAAACGTATGTTTTTAAGTTGTAAATAAACCATATATTATATTTTTATTAATTTATTTAAATGTAGTTATTAAATCTTTTGGTATATTGCGGAAAATTTATCGAAATTAGTTCTTTATGCTTAGAAATAATGTCTGATTGTGACGAGAATGATACATTTGTATATAAATGGCCTTATCTTCAAATAATTGTTATAAGCATGAAAGCATATCATCATTCTAATTGTGAACATGAAAATTTATTTGTTATGTTTAATAAAGACACTAAAGCGGAATGTAATATTGATACAATTATTGAAAGTGTTCATGATTGCATTTTTGGTGACCGTCAACTACTGTTTCGTCATTTTTACGGTGGTCAATATTTTCTATCTCACTACATAACTATCCTACAAGAATTGGGTATTATACTTAATTTGGATCAACTTGAATCATGTCATTCTCAGTTTTATGAACATCATTCCATTCAAATGTGCATTAATATATTTCATTTCGTCGAGGAATCAAGCTATATTTTATCCTATAGTTATGTGACAAATTATCTTATTCAAAATATATACCCTTTATTAATGATGCGATGTACTATGGCTAGACATTTAGAATTACAAAAATTATCCTATGAATCCTTAAATAATATATCACATCATGTAGGATTTGATAGTTTAAAAGGATTGGTTATTGAATTTAAAGAGGTTATTATTGATGAAATAAGTTTAGAAATGCGCTATCTTTCATGGAATAACAAAGCACCTATTATATTTAAATCTCTTATTAATATAATGGATCATGATAGACCTTGTTTTTTACAAATTATTGATCCATTAGTTGATATTTTTGTGAGTGTAGTTGAAAGATACCATGATGAAGGATTTTTATTTTCATATATTGCATTCGATGCGTATGCAGAGTTTATGCTTTGTTACATTCAAACAAATTCACCAAATTCTGATGAATTTAATCACCCAGCCACTGATAATAGCATGAATTCACGACTTTCATATCATCAATCCTTCTATCAACTTTACCCTGAAATGAATGATAGTGAATCGATATTAGATTTCTTTAAAAACTATTATTTAACACATGAAAAATCATTTCAGGATATGCAAAATGATTTCAACCATAACTCTTCACCAGGTATTAACCAAGAGAGTGGCGATAATGATGATAATCTTCAAAAATGTCCTATCCATCTTAAGCGTATTCAAAAGGTATGATAATTACTTTCATATTTTTTAATGTAAAATATTTCATTTTAACATTTAAGATCATGTCATTGTGTGTTCATTTTTTAAACAGTCAATCTCAAACACTACAAATCATGGTCCATCAACTTTGTTGTAAGTGTATTATGGCTTTTGATAAAATGGAACTAGTTATTTATCCTTTAATGCATAAATTGTGGGATCCTCTTTTATATAGTATAAAAACTAACATCAAAAACAATCACATAAAAAGATCATTAGTATTTCTTAATTAATGGCTTTTTATTCCATCTTTAATTATAATATTTTAGACATTGGCTGGTAGTATTAATTTGTTGGGTGTCATGTGTGAATTTTCTGGAAACTTTCTTAAAGCTCGTGTTATTGATCAATTCATTCCTATTATTCAACATCTCTATTCTAATATGGACTTTAACCCTTGTAATCTAGAATCAATAAAAAATATTTGTTCAATATCAGGGGAAAATAATTGTAGTCGTTACTATGACTACCGGAAAAATTCGGATTTCGAAATTGCTCTAATGAAATTAATACCCAAAATTGTTGATTATTTCTATTTGAAAGGACCAATTTTAAATTTTTTGGTATATTCTTGTACAAAATTTATACAAGGAAAATTTTCACAAAGTGTTAAACAGGTAATATATATTATAAGATTAAATTGTTACTATGTATGCCGGTATTTTTCGACATTTATCGTTTATAATTTGAAATATAATTAAGTTAATAAAACAATATAAAAAGAATTATACAATGTTAACATTTCTAATAACTCTAGCGATTATCATTAGTAGCAACCATTTAAATACAAAAATTTTACTTTACTTTAGATTGATTAAAACTTATAATTATAAGTTAAATATTTAATGAAATTTTATAATTATTTTTAAATAATATATTAAAATTTAGCTAAAATATAACCACTTAATCAGTAGATTAATAAACAATTTTATACAACATTATTACTGATTTATTTTTTTTAATATTTAATGTAAATATGTAATTTTTTTCGATAGTATTATTTCTTTAGCATCGTTTAAATTTTATGTTAATAAAAAATTATACTTTTTTAGCCTACATATTTTTTTATTTTATTATTCTATGAAACTACATAAAAATATTGAGTGATTAATTTGAGTTTTAATTATTTTATTTGTCATTCTTATTTTTAGTTAATTATGAATGATTAATTTAATCTATGGACATTATAGAATTAATCAATATCTTATCAGTGTTATTTTGCTACCAATCTATAAACTGAGATGTATAAATTAATCATTTATTTCTTAAAAATTATGATTTATATCTATAATCTATGGTTACCTTTGACTCTTTTAATTATAACAAAACATAATATTTAAATATATATTTTTTATCATTAGCATTAATTATTGACATGAATTTTTTTTACATTTTAAATGTATATAGTATAAATTTGTTGAATATTCAAAGATATAACGTGATAGTTATGTATATATCTCATCTAGTTTGTTTTAAATATACTATCAATTTTCTTATCTATCTATAATGTAATCTATTATAATTTAATTCATACTAATTTTATTATGTTTCTTTTAGTCAATTACAGATTTTTACTATCTATTTATTTAACTTCTTTTTAACTGTAAATGTATTCGTGCTAATAAATATCAAAATAATAATTTATTTAAAATACATGTCGTTTCGCTCATTCTTATTACCACTACTTATATCGATTTGTTAGATAGATTTGATTGTGTATAGTTTGCTTAGAAGATCTACTTATTATTATCTATATTAAGCTATATTAACAGCCTATCATAAAAATGATTCTGAATTTTAATAATTTTTAATTGTAATAAATTTTATAGGAAGCTGTAAGAGCATTACATAAATTGATAACCGTTGAACCTTATGTAAAAGATTTAATCAATACAATAGATAACCGCTTAAAGTGGGATAATCTTTGTCAACAATATCAACTAAAGATAAATTTATGATGAATGTGTGACAATCCTATTTTAAACTATTTAAATAATATTCATAGTAATATTTTTTTAGCTCTATGGTACTTATAATAATTTTGTATATTTTATCTCAGTATGAATGGGTTTTCTTTATATATTAAAAAGTGCGCACGCGTTGCAGCATTTATCGACTATCGGTGATTGCTGGTGGGTAGGTTGAGAACACACTCATATAGTTGGTTGCTTCCTTCCAATTTCTATCTTTTATACATGTTTTCAAATGACCGTTTTAAAAAGGGTTTCATTTATGAGATTAATCTTGTAAATGGAGTAAATCAAGCTGTTGGAGATGACTCAAGAAGTATCATCAATGGTGATATTTTACATATGTCAAGTGGTGGTCGTTATTCCATATATGGTATTAAACTGACTGATAGTTGTTTGAATGCAATTATGGATTTTCTAAAAGCTAAAACTAATGTATCTCATATTTTTATTATGATCTATTATTGGCACCAATCTAGCGTGTTTAGTACTTAGTGTTGTCACATACACTAATCCACTGCTATGTTGTATTTATAAATATTATATTCATTTTATAAATAGGATCCTTCACATTGTGTATCCCAATTGGAGATTATTAAAAAAAATAATATTCCTTCATGTGCAGTACATCATATTATTTTTATTAGCATTTTATTAATAATATATCCATAAGAAAATATCATTTGAACAAACAAATTTAAAAGAAAAAGTTAAAGTATTTAATTTGAAAACTATTAAAGATAGTAGTAGTGTTTCTATTATGAATACACAAACAGCTCCAATAAATATGTTGGCCAGCTCATCCACCAACACTGATAATTCCTCTCAGCAAGATCTTATAATGGGAGTCAAATTTAGCAATGACTATAAAAAAATGCTATCTGTTGGAAATATTAATTTTAAGTTAGTTGTTATGGGAAATAACGATGCATTTGATATGACTATGAAGAAAATTGAAACTCAAGTTAAACGTCGAGAACAATCGAAAGCTAAATGCATAAAATCATCGACTACTAAATCTGGATTGTTAACTAATCGAAAAGTTCTACCAATTGCTACTATTGGAAATAAATCATCTATCAACTCTAATGGTAATAATAAGTTAGGGATAAATTCATTAAAAAATTCACTTGTGAGTGTCACTTCAAAAAATATTGCTCCAACAATTAAAAAATCGTCACATTCTACACCATCTAGCACATCAGCAATATCTAAGTTAGTCATAAGAAATATTTCCAAACCTAAAAATGATTCAAAGCCTAAAATATTATCTGAATATAATTCTACAATAGATACTAATTTTTCTTTAAAGTATATTATAAATTTAAATGTGTGCATATTATCAATCTTTTTAGGGATCATGCAATTTTCAACTTGTTATTATCACCCATGACACTTGATACATTATGTGAAAAGATATCAAAAGGTATATCTTGTGATGTGATAATGTCTAGAAAAAAAAACTTATAAAAATTATCTATAGATACCAAACGAGAAATATCAAGTACTACAATATTTCATCTCATAAAAAGTGTAATATATTCTTTTATATTTAAACTATTTTACATATGTTTGGTTTGATTGTATAGATGGCAAAATATGATGATGAAACTAAAACCTATTCTTTGACAATTAAACCTAATAAATCCATTCAAGAAGTAACAGTTATAGTATTAATTAGTATATAGGTATTTTTTAATAGATCCAAAATTGGCCATATTATTCGTCTGAAGAAAAAAAGTATGTTATTGATCAAATGGATATTTTAAATACTAAAGTCATAAATACTACTAATGGTGATGAGACTAAAAACAATTGCATAAGGTCACATTTCAGTGATACAACTTTAGAAAAAAGTAATTCCAACAAACTATCCATTAATGGTAAAGATACTGAAAATAAAGCTACCAAGCGTCCTATACCAGGTTCCCATTCAAAATCTCACAGAAATGATAAAGTTACCAAATCTATTGATAAAACTTATAATGATTATGATTTTTGTGACAAATATCCACCTATAAGTAGTTTAGAACAATATAAAAACTATATAAATTTATATGAAAGTGAATATCCTTTGTATTTGAGTAAAAAAACTAAACTCGATAATCTAACAGCTTCAATAAAATCCATCCGAGATTATCTCAATAAAAATCCTAAAGATATTGCTAAACGAAATCAACTTGTTGAACACCAAAAAAAACTAGATAATAACTCTGAATTTCAACATTTATACAATGAAACAAAGTATATACATTACAAACTTGCACACATTAAATCATTAATTAAAAACTTTACAAATTCTGCTCCAAAATCTGTGTGATATTTAAAATATCTACAAAATGACAACTGAAAATGTGTGTTATTTTTTGTAAATGAATTTCCATCGAAAATGTACCACACTATTACTTTTAAAATATATTTTTAGTTGGAAACATTTCTTTTTTTTTCTTCATTTTTAAGTTGTATCTTCATTTGATTGCCGTGTCTTTATTGCATTATGGTAAACTAGTTATCATTTTATAATAGTTAAACTGTTGTAATATTATGTTATGTTTGTTTAGCATAAAAAATAGACTTGGCTAAACTATTGATGTTTATAATCGTTAGTTGGGCGGATAATTGGGTCAAAAGTTTGATATTGCTCAATCAAACTCAAACTTATATTTCTTGACTCACAGTGTTATTCCATAAACATTCTACTAATGTTTAATTCATATTTAATTTTTTTGTCTTAAGAGGGATATTTGATGAGTAGAATGATGCCATAATTTGATTAGAACAAAATTATCTTAACTAATTAGTTCATAACTATACAACGGCATTGTATACATGGATGTTAAACGAAAAAAATAGTCCTAATGGGTCATAAAATAAATATTTTTAAATGAAACTAACATTAAAAATATTCTTATTTTATCTTGTTTTAACTTCTTAAATTATAGAAATCAATTTATATTTATCAGCAAAATTTTATTAAACACAATAGACATTTACTTTTAATAAAGTGAAATTTAATTGTACCTTTACATGAGCTACGTGTATTCGAGAAAATCGACTATTTATGCTACAACTAATTATCTTTTAAACTTGTAAAAACTTTATTTTCGATCATGATAGTTTAATCTATAAGCATCTATAGTTATCATTCCATTTTAAGTATTTTTTAGTATATTAATTATCAAAATTAAGAAGATAAACTTGCATTATTCTGTTACCATTATCACATTAGGGGTCAATATTTACTAACACATTAACCATAATAACTATTCTCAATAAATAAAATTTACAAGTTTTTTATCTTAAAAAGAAATAGATTATGTTATGTATTACAGAAATTATTCTACTAAATAACTCTATTCTGTGAGGAATGGTAAGAGTTATAATTACAGTTGAAATAATGATAACAATTTTAATAATTTTAAATAAAAATTAAAATTTCATTCAATATATATGAGAATTTATAGTAAATTTACACATAAATCTTTACAAAATTACCACTATATAGATTCCTATCAGATATTGACCCTACAATATTATGGTTTATATAGGTTGGTGTGATGATAATGTAGAATTGGTATAAAATGACTAAGTTACTCAATAAAATTAACTCTATATATACTATAAAAATACACAAGAATTATTCAAAAATATTTTTAAGAACATCCTTTGAAAGTTTATTTTTTTTAAACTTTTTAAGAAATCTATTATCATCATCAAGTTCCATTAGATCATTTTCTGATAGTTTATGACGTTTAGAGAGAAGCTTATTTTGGGTGTTTCTGTTTTTGGATCTTTTCAATTTATTTGATTTCTTATATTCAGTGTTATTCTCATTATCCATATCTTTAATAGCTAACTTTGATTTTAATAAATATTTTTGGCGCTCTTTTTCTCTATTTCTATCTTTAAATGGTATTTTATCATAATCCATTATAATGGCGTCAAAATTATTTTTGTTAATTTTTTTTAATTCTGGCATATTTGGAAGATGGAGTAAACCAAACAAAGTGGCAAGTTTACAAAGATCTAAATCTATAAATTTATGCATACAAGATTATGACATACAAAATTTGTAACCTTTTATTGAAAAAATATGTTTTAATTGATGTTCTTGATAAAATCTAACGTAAGAAACATATGCTTTAATCCCTTTAATGTACATATCTCTAGTGGTATTCATATGATTGATAAGCTATACTATATAAAAATATTCATATACCTATCGGTTAATGAATAATCTCGCATCATTTGTGAAACATTATTAAATTTGGGAGCAATTGTGTAATTTTCTGAAAAATTCTTTAAAACTATCTAATATGAATATATTCAATAAATAATGGCAAATTTAAATAAAATTAATCATATTTATAACAAAAACATAGTTGAAAACAAAATTTCATTGAATTTTTTCTAGCAATTTACTCATTATACATCAATTTATTGATGATACATTGACTTTTATAGTTTTTTTAAATTAACCAAAACACAATATTAATTTTTTAGATTATTATTGTTAAAATGTAAATTAATAATAATGTAGCTATTATTTTAATGATTTTTAATAAATACACTAATAATTACAAAAAATAACGATTATAATGCATAATAATGACTACTATACTCTATTTTAAAAATATAATTATAATAACTAGTATTATAGATTAAATAATAATATTATAAACTATTTTATAAGCATAAAAATATAAAATTAAATTGATTATTTGACAAAAATTAATCATAAACTTTTAGAAATAGGGGTGAATGTTGAAAAATTTTTGTATATTATTGTCAATTTAAACAATAATATAATAGAAAACTTTAAAAAATATATTTTTTAGATCAAAATATTTGTCTAACTACCAATTAAAATAATGTGTGATTTTAATTAGATTGATTATTCTAGTAAAAAATGATATACCTTTTGATTTATATTCAAAAAGTGAATATATGTGTCTTGATCAGGAGTCAACAATATAAGAGACTTACCAATTCCACCATATCGTGCAGTTCTACCAATACGATGAATATATGTTCTATAGTTATTAAAGTATTATTATATAAAAATAGCATACACAACCACTTTAAGAATAAAAATAATATACTTAACATTATTAGGAGGTTCAAATTGAATAACCCAATCTATATCAGGAATATCGATACCTCTAGCTAATAAATCTGAGCATATTAATATACCACTAAAAAACAAAAACTTTAGTAGTAAATAAATACTACTTTTTTAATAATACCTAGAGGATTTTGAAAAAGTATCTAATGTCATAGAACTTCTTTTTTTAATTTTTCCATGTAACAAAAATATAGATACTCCTTTAAATAATCTATAAAATAATTACTTTTCTTCTAATACATATTACTACTAAAAACCTTTTAATTGTTCCACCAAAGTAGTCCACACAATTGGTTGTAGCAAAAAATAATAGTATTTTTTTACTCTATTTATATTTAAAAGTTAAATTATCAAGTTAAATTTATGATTTACTTTATTAGTATCTAAAAAATTGAGTAAAAAATCAAACTTATTACTCACATCACACATCTAAATTTGAATTATTATAACAATAGGTTAATATTTATTATAGCTAACATTGTAATAATTTATTAATGTCGATGGTATATCAATTTCAATCTATAAAAAAATAAATTATTGGATATAAATAGTTTAATTATATGCTAATACATGTTCCTGTTGATCATAATCATTTAATGAAATATCAACAGGATGACGTAGGCCAGCCTTTAGTAAATCACCTAATTTCTCGGAACTTGTTGCAGAGAATAAACCCTGTATATAAAATTGTAGATTACTACAATTGATATGGAAATAATCGAAAACAAATTTATACTGTCCGTCTTTGTTTTGGAATATACTTTAAAATAAAACTAATGCTATATAAAATCATTTTGAATTAAAATATATGGTAAATAAACAAACCTTTCAGCAAATCCCATATCCAAAAGTCGATCAGCTTCATCAAAAATTAAAACTTCCTAATAATATACCATTATATGCTAAGATCCAAGAAAAAATATATATATTGAGATACTAAGTGTCTTAAATAGGATGAAAATGAAGTTTTTGAATTTTTTACTGATAATTCTAATATTGCTTCAAGTCTACCAGGTGTTGCAATTATAATATTAGATCTTAATATAATACATTAACATGATACGTTTATTTAAATATATATAGGAATAGTTTTTAAACATTTTTATATTGTTTAAACTAAAAAAGCTTTTATCTACAAAAAAAACTAAGCATTCTATTAATTATAGTACACCGTTTCAAAATTAAACAAGTGATAGCAAAATAAATAATTTTATTTTACAGTAATATCATTGAAATTATAACACTCAACTATAAATATAAGTATTAATATATTTTAGCTTATTCAAATATTATCAATCAATCAATAAATACAATAATTTATATTTTTAACTTTTAATATTGATAATTTTTAGTTAAAAAAAATATTTTTTAGTACCAAAAGACCTCTTAAATATTTATTTTTTAATATATAAATCATATATTTTTTCCCCATCAAATATATCTAATCATATCTTATAAAAAAGGTGTTTACTGTGTGCACTCTTTTAATATAAAAATTTTAAAAATATCAATTTTTTTATTATATATAGCATATATATTTATAAGTTAAATATATATCATTTTATTAAAAGATAATAAGTAAACACTAATTATCATTATAAATTTGATTTTTAAATAAAAAATCATCATGTATACAAAAATTAGATTATTTACAATATAATGAATAATAACATACCCATTTTCTTCAAATTTATTAATGTCACCATTAAAGTCATTACCTCCAATGAGTAACATTGACCTTGATATTACTATAATAATATATGATTGATTTAAAAAGTAACTTTAAAGGAATATTTTCTATTATTTCTTGTAGAACATTATACACTTGTTGTGCTAATTCTCTAGTTGGTGTCAATATTAATGCTCCAATCTACAAAATTGTAGTCATTTTATTATTAATACTTATATACAATATTTAAAGCAAAATACTTGATGTGGTATCCATTCTTCTCGTCTAATAAAACATCACACTTATTATATTAACAAATATCTTGGAAAAATACTCATTAAGAAGAATTGATATGGCTGATATTAAAAATGCCAATGTTTTACCTGACCCTGTCAACTATATATAGTATCATGTTAGTGTTCTTTACAAAAAAAATCTATTATAAATTACAGCTTTAACATTAACATCTTTGTTTGATGTTAAAATTGGAATGGTTTTCTGTTGGATAGGAGTTGGGTATTGATATTTTGACTTTTTTAAGTTATTCAGTAGTATCTTATTCATACTAGGTAAAATATCAGTCCATTCCTTAATATTTTTATGTTCTTTTCCATTATTGACCATCATCCTACCCGAAATATATACGTTCAATTTGGCACGTGACACATTGTAGTTAATAGTATAATGAAAAAAAAAACTATTTAACGCATACAAAAATAATATACTCAGTTATTATATTTTTAAAAATTATTATCACTTTATAGAATTATTGATTTGAAAAAAATGATTAATGTTATTAAATAGCTCAATCAATAATGTATCACGTTCACATTTTAATATTTTTGTTTAGCATGTTTAAAATAATACACTACTTTTTAATAGTTTAAAAAAATTACTAAATATCTCCATAAACTTATAAAATTTCAAAAATAATATCTCTATATTATAAATTAGATATATGATATTAAATTTACTATTTTTTTAAATTATAATTTACATATAAATTAGTTTTTTAATCAAAGTATCGGGTAATTTTAAAAAAATTATCCAAAAAAAAATTCAATACTAATTTTTTAACCTAATTATTTTATTTTTATAATGAAAGAAATAATATTTACATCAAAAAATAGTAAAAAATTATTATAATCATTCAATAGATCATCTCATGATCAATAATTGACCATAATACTTAAAAGCTATTAGAAAAATTCAATTATTAATTTATTGCAACTTTTTGCAAAAAAAAGTAATATTATGGTTACAGAATCATTTTTTAATATTATATATGGTACGGTTTTACATCTTCCACCAATACGCATGCGCATCATAATTATTTTAAAAACTAATTCTTTTTATTTTTATGCAACTTTTTTAACACTAACATAAAGATTTATGATTTTAAAAAATAAATTTTTAATTTAAAAAAATAAATATTTTTTTAGTGTTACGAGTAAATACTAAAAACATCTATTTATATTATAATAATTAAATCTCAATAAGATTATGTTAAAAAAAATTTTTAAATATAATTAAATTAAAGTAAATATAAATGTTTAGTATATATATTTTTTTCAAGCTGAAAAAATAGTGTAAAATTGTTCTATAATTATTTAATTGATTAAATTTCAATGATAGAGCATACAAATAACATTATCAGCAGATAAAAATTTACTTTTTATTAAAAATTACTTAAAAATGTTATATAATTTTTATTTTTGCTTATAAACTAGTAAATAATTTGAAATTCAATACTTAATAAACATAATAATTGGTTTATACACGAACCATCTATATAGAATTTTATATGTACGTAATTTAGTTTTAATTTTTAGGTAGATTTAGAGACAAAAGTAAACATTAATATTAATTATAAAAATATTACTTGAACATATTTACTTTAAGTAATAATATAATCAAAATTGTTTGAATATTGAACTAAATTTTTAACCTTAATAATTTTCGAGTTAAATCCATTTTAACACTATGAAATGCAAATTATAGCAATAAATTAAGTTGAAATGTAAGAATAACATAGGTTTAGTTTAATTCTATCAAAAACATTTTCAAATTAATATAAAAATGTAAAACTGTTATATTATACATTTGCCTTTATCAAGTTAGATGAAAGATACTAACTAAGCATAATAATAAATATAAATAATCTTATTTAAAAAAAAACAGTCTTAGCTATTGTAGTAGATTCGATTATTGATTAAACTACTAAAATTACGCGTTGGATTATAATATGGATCAAAATAAGTGATGACTAGGTTGCTCTGACCGTTTCCATATTTATATTAGTATATTAGTATTAATGTCATATTGTTATTTTAAAGAGATTTAGTGCAGTTAGATATGATTAAAATGTGAATATTTGTAGTAAGATGTTAAAAATATGGTATAATATTTAGATAATTATATAAATGGATGTAGATTGCGATATTGTAACTCGTGTTCACCCATAAATTAGTTTAAATATATAAAGAACCTTATTTTTGAGCAAAACTATAAAATGTTTAGCGCTATATGAAGCTTATTTGTTCGTATAACCAAAAAAATTAAAGTATTATGTGTTAAATCAATTTATAAATAGAAAAATAAGTATGAATAAGAAAAAAGCCTAAAAAAATTATTAAAATTGAGTAAAAGTGAGATAAGATGAAATTTTATTTTCTTGCGGTAAATTTGATTAAAAATATTATAGTATAGATTTAAAATATACTTACATATAAAAACGTTTGACTGCTTCATTTTCTATATGTACAAGTTTTTAAATGAATAATTCTTATAATTAGCTTAATAAGATAATTTAGTAAAAGAATAAAAAAAAAATTAAATCAAATATATTTAAAATTTATTTTAAAAACGAACTTGAATGTATTTACTCTATCTAGTAAATACACGTTCTAAAAGCCCATTGCGTTTCAGCATTTGTTTTGTAGTTCCAGGTAAAAGTCCTTCTCTTTTATCATGTGATAATAGGTGACGACTACGCTCATCAGATCTTTTAAAAGCTTTTTCACATAGTACACATTTATACGGTTTTTCACCTGAATGAACTCTCATATGAGTTTTTAAATGGTCAGTTCTTCGAAATGATGCATTGCAATAATGACAGACAAAAGGTTTACCACTATAATGCATTTTTTGATGACGTTTTAAATCATCTTTTCGTTTAAAATATTTATTGCATCCTTTATATTCACATAAAAATGGATTGAAATTTTTATCTAATACAATTTTTTAATATTAATAATACATTTTTATTTTTAGCTTATTATAATTATACTTGAGTATAGTAATGAATTGTTTAGTGAGTTATTATTACCATTTTTATTGTATTCATTAATTAATAAATAGTTTTTTAATTGTTTATTTTCAGCTAATAAATACTTTAAAAATGAAATTTCTACTTGAAAAAACTACTTTCAAATGGATCATTTACAATATGCGTGGGCACATTTGAACTATCATTGGAGTAGGAAGTAGAGAGTAGAGGGTTTTCTTCACATACCATATTACTGGAGATGGTATTTATGTTATTTTTATTACAGTGATATATAAAATTATCATTTTTTACATTTTGATTACTTTTTTATAATAAAAATTTAGTAATAAAAACAATTAAAAATAATAATAAGAATATACATTGGATTTAATGTGTTTTGGTATGAATTTGTATTACAGTTTTTAATATTGTTACCTAGATAGAATATATTGACATTAAAATTTGCAAAAAGCACATAAAAAATACACGCCATTTTATATAAATAAAATATTACAATGATTTGTGGAATAAAACTGTTGTTGTTGTTGTATCCTATCTCCTTTTATTAGAATATTAATACCATCATTATAGCTAAAAAGATGATATAGATATATTTTGTTATATGTCATGAGATTACTGTTGTATGATTGAACTGGTATTTTGTAATGGTTGTCCACACGTAAAAAAATTTGAAAGATTTTGATGAGAATGTACAGATTGATTATTATTATTATTAGCTGATACATTATCACATATGGTTATGCAGTTTTGTTGGATGTTTGATGAAGGAAAAAAAATGTTATTATTATTTACTGATAATGGATGGTAGCACATATTTGTAGCAATTCCTTTTTTTTGAGAATAAATAGCTTCACCATTTGTTGAATGTGTAGAATTGGAATCAGATAATATACCACTAGCTAGCGCTGTATCAATGATATCATTAGTGGAAGATTGATTGGAATATCTATAGGGAAAAAGCTGGGACGATTGTTGTGTACAGATATCTCCCATATTACAATTATAAGATGGTTCTATTAATAGTAATTCTTAATGACAATATAGTAAAAATTTATTTATTACCATTTTTTTCATTTATTTTAATAGTTTGCAACATAGTTTCATTAATATTTGCTAAAACAATTTGATTCTGATTCTGGTAGTATGGGTCTATGACATATTGTTTCTAAATATGAACATAAATAAAAAATTGATTACACTAAGATGAAGATACTGTTGTATTGATATGAAAAGGTTGTACTGATGTTTGGTTAAATGTTATGCCCTCAAGATCGACATTATTATAACCCGTGGGACTTGGCAAATGATGATTCATATTTGATGTTATGTTTTAATAAAGTAATCTAAATCATAAAAATTAGTGAATATATATACAGTATTAATTGTAATCATTTTTATTTAATATATACATTAGTATAGCCAATGTGATAACTAAACCAAATAGCAAAACAATTGTTATGATCAATATTAAGGAAGCGCAAATCAATCAGATAAGAAGCGCCTCCATTTAAATAACTAAACATCTACATATTATGCAATACAAATTTAATATCATCATTAAAATTCTTCAATTTCAAAAAAGTGATATTTATTATTATTTTCTTTTTCTATTAGTGTGTAAGATGGAATATTTATGTTGATGGTTACTTATTAAAAGTCATACTCATTATAGACATTTCATACAACTACTTAAAATCTAATAAAGTGGTAATATTTGGTTATATATTGTGATGAATGGCTGCGCATTGTTTGACCGAATCTACCTCTTTTAATTAAAAAAATTATATGTTTAATTAAATTATATGTATTTTAATAATTTTATGTAGGAAAATATTTTGGAAAATTATAAAAAAAACCGCCTACATAATTACATCAATTATAGACCAATTAAGAGATTAGAGAGTAATGTGGATGCGCAAAACTAAAACCACTATGAATGGGTAAGAAACGGTCGATTGTAGTTGTTGCTGACCGATACAACATTTTTACTTTCTTATGTAGATGTATATAGTGTAGGCTTTCCATGTGAATATAATGCAATGGTAAATAACAATTGAATTATGATTATTTAAATCCATTTTTTCTATATAATTTTTGTTATTACTTTTTTGAAGATATTTTTTAACTAATTATAAATAGATAGTAATAAAGAGATAGTTGAATTATTATTTTAGCTATAAATAAAGCTATGTATAATCTACACCTATATCATTTGTGTAGATTATTGACACCATTAATATCTACAAATTTTCAATGTATGAACATTTACTGGGTAAAGTTTGTTTTTTTAAAACATAAACTTACATATCTGAATAGAGAAATGCATAGATAAATATATTTATGGCAATCAAATTGCAAGATATTGATAATAGAAACAAAATGGTATTCAATTAATTATAAGAATCATTTATCTATAGTTATTATATGAAATGTATTTACAAATATTACCATTTTTAAAGATTGAAATAAAATTGTTGAGTTTTAATATTAGATAAGATCGCCAAATCTATTGTATTGTATATTGTTGTGATGAATTTCAATTTTTGAATGATATATATATAATAATGGATGCACAATTTTTAATATTTTTGCTATTTGAAAAATTAAAATACTTTAGTTCAGCTAATAGACATTAAAGTGTCATAAAATAGTTATTTTTGTTAGTTAAAAGCAATTTTTTCATATTTTGTAACAAAATGGGTTTTAAGCTAGTGAGATGGATTGGTAATAACCTATAATATTATAATGTTAATGATTTATAAAAGACATGATTGATATTTGTAGTATGAAAACATCCTTTCAGCTAAGAACCCTATGACATTGATTAAACACAATTATAAAAACATAGAGTGAAAATATTCATATATTCAATATTATTAATAATTAAAAACCTTGAATTATTTAATTCTGAAAAATAAACTACATTTCTACATAAAACGTTGATTTGTGTTTAATAATATGAGTATGGCATGCGCAAACTTAGTGTCAAAAATTTGTATATAAATTGAATATAATCTTACTGTAAAGCTAAATACACACACCAAATATTAAATAAAAGATGTAAGTAAGCTGAAAAAATCAATAAAATATCATTAGAGAGTTGATAATGTTTAAGCAAAGCTGTGAATGTGGGATTTTGTATCCGATTCTGCGCCGTGAGTTGATCATATCGAAATGATGTACTCTACTATTTGAACCATTGATTTTTATTATCTATTGCTATATAAAAAGAATAAAGTATGAAAAACTATATTTGAAATTATAAAAGTATATTTATTGAAATATATCCTTAGAATATTTAATAAATGTTAGTATTTATGTGATAGGAAGTTGCATTGATATTTCCTAAATATACAGTTTTATGAGTAACAATAATACTAATTCTTTATATTTTTATATAAATTCATGTTAAAAACATTTTTATCTTACAAATCATTACATTCATGAATGTGAAGAATTATTTGATGAGAGGCATGTGTGTATTTAATAGGTGATGGTTTAATTTAAATAAAATCTAAAGAAAATCAACCAATAAAATATATTAATATATATAATTTTATTCATTTATGTGTGTAAAATATTTAATTGGACTTGTAGTGTTTTCTAGAAATAATAAACCATTTGTTCAATTAAAAAAAACTGGCTATACAGTTTTTCCTAGGTTATCACATTTTTCTAGTATATATAATAGAAATTAATTTAATTTTCTAAAAAATTTTATAGAATAAACTAAGTATCAATAAGTTTTTGATGGGTAATCGTTGTCAAATATGGTAATAGTCAATATGATAGAAAAAAGGAATAAATAAGTTAATAATAGAAACTTTATGTTATAAACATTATTAATTATCTATTTTTTTACAAAATAAAATAAATACTTTAAAATATGTTTCAATATCGTTTTTTAAAGGAATTATGTAGACAATATCAATAAAGAACATATATATTACAGGTAATCGATAAATACTTGAGTTAAATTCTCAAACATTGATTCAAAGAGAATAAATATATATATCTTTACATATTATAAAATAAGTACAGTCATCACCACACATAAAAACTTTTTTTTCAAATAAATCCAACAATTCGTCCAACAACTCGCGCATGCGTAATGCATACATCATGGGCATGCGCAATGTATACATCATGGGGCATGCGTACTTTATTACTTTAGAGAAAATTGAGTAGAGCTAGCCTGCTAGTTAGTACCCTAGAGAGTTGGTGTAGGTTTAAAAAAGAAAATGTAACGAAATGAATTATTTATGGATATATCAACAGTTTACTTGATTACTTACAAAATATACCAACACACATTTAAATATATACGGCTAAATATATAGGTGTTAGGAAATAGTATAGTAACTATTAGTGTGAAATGTTTTTTCACTATATAGAGAAATAGATATTACTATGCTAATTGGATTTGATATTAAAAATAAGATAAAAATAGATACAAAGGTCTAATTGAATTTTATTATAAATACAATTAATTTTAGGTAAAATTAGGGTAGAACTTTGAGTAACAACAGATACCAACAGCAAGAATAACAGTTGTTGTTGCTATATACGATACCTAAAGAGTAAAGTTGTGAAGTGATATAACTGAATAATAAAAAATATTATTACTTTAACAAAAACATTTGAATTAGAAGTAAAAAAATTTCCAATTTTTTTTATCTTTGCCATAAAAATATTGATTAAACGACCTGTAGGACTATTTGGCTTTATATTAACATTGATATCAGTTAAATTATCATAAGAATCACAGATATCTTGATGAAAATATTGTTAATTAATAAGATAGCAAGTAACTTATTTATTATACTATTGTTATTTTTTTGACTATTTGACAAAGAAATGGAACTATCGGAATGTGAATGAGTTATTGAGCTGAAAGAAACCATTGATGATTTATTTAATAATTTCTATAATTATACGTATATCTAAAGTTGAATTGATATTTTTGTAAAGTTACTACTTGTTGTAATTTTTTATATACAATATCAGCATATTCCATTACAATTTGGTTTGTAATAGGGGTTTTATTAGCTATTTATATGTATGAAAATATTATACATTTATATACATAATAAAATTAATACTTGCAATATTATGCTTGAATTGTAACTCATATGAATCATCATCAAGTGAATCTTGAATGAAAATGCGTTAGTGATTAAATATAGTATGATAGGTATATACTTTTCAACATTGTAGCAATATCTGATAATTCACATAATTTTTGATAACACATTTCTATAGGTGTATCTTGTAATTGTTCGGAATTTTTGCTTAAATTTTCATTTAATAGTTTCTGTTGATGGTTTGTAAGCTGTAACTCATTCATATCAACTACGTCCTTATCAGATACTACAAAATTTTACAATAAAAACAATATATCAATATTAAAATAGATACATGATTGAAATGTAGAGTCAAAATTATCTAAAAATGATTCCATATCATTTATTATTGGAAAAAGATTATCTTTCATTGATTCATTAGATAAATCTTTAGTGATTTCCATCTTCTGTTTAGTTTCCAGTGCTTCTCTACGTTTCTCTTTTTTTATTAAATTTTCATCAAAAGAATTGCTATTATTAAGTAGCTAAAAAATTTGGTGATAAATTTAATCCGAAAAATATACAAAATAAGAAAAGGTCATACTTTTGAGTAGACCTCCAACTGATATTCCAATGATCTTATACGTGTCGCCATCAGACTAGAGTCGTAATAGTTCTAACATTTGAAATTACACAAAATATACATGAAAAACAGAGAAACATAATGTTGTTACCTGTGCAAAATCATCAAATAAATCAGAAATTTTCTTGAATACCATTTCAAATTCATTAATTTTTTCTGAGTTAGATTTAACACGATTAATCAACTCAATCATTATTTGATGAATTTGAGCATATTTAGGGGTTGAAATTTCAATAAATTGTGGAGTGCACTCCTTTATATGATTATTATATAAAAAATATAAAGCTATAGCATACATCTAATGGTGTTGTTAGATTACTTTCTTGCGATATATTATCTATAGATATTAAAATAAAATAAAAACTACTCATCATATAAATAAATATCAATATCTAAACTGATACCCATGATATCAATAGCTTGTTGAGATGATACTGAATTGTCTAATATTTGATTTGGTAAGTGCTTATCACTAATTATACGGTGATGACCAAGATGATACGGAATATTTTGACTATTAGGTAGTAAGTTTGATTGTTTTTCAATATAATTATCATTATTATTCTCATAACTTTCATTACCATTTGATAATATAGTTGCCAATGCTACAATTGCTTTATGATACACACCAGTAGACTCTATCAAATATCACATAAAAGGTTATCGTATTTTAGAGAATAATAATATAAAATAACACTTTACCAATAAATACGTCAGCTCCAAATTGAATAACATCTCCTGATTTTAATTCAACAGGATAATTATTACAGGTACTGGTTCTAGAAATAGCATTACCATTCACATATGTACCATTACTACTGTTGCTATCTTTCAAATAGACCTAAAAAATAAATACTATTTACCTCAACATATACAAATGACTTTTTAAATTAATCTACTTTACTATCTTCCTTATTTAACCATATAACTGCATGCTGACGAGATAACACTTGACTTTTAAATAAAAGATTGTCAACACGACTTGGGTTATCTATAGATGCTCTACCGACTTTAACCTCTTCATCGATATCTACAATTTTTTCTTTGTATGGTTGTGAATTGGGTAATGGCCGCAATTTAAGCAGAACCATTTTACAACGTTTACTACTCCAACTAAGAACCAAGTTCGGTGATTATCGCAGCCCTTCGCTCCACTTGAATAGTGTTTATTTTGTTGATCTATTTGTTTTGATTAAATAAAATAGATATATTTTTTTAGTAATAAAAATATATATTTCATAATTAAAATCTTTATATTTTCACTGTATGTAAAAATTGGAAATTTATATTAATTTGCTATTTTAAATGGTTATTTATATGGTTTTTCATTCAGTTTTTTTGATTATTCTTAAATACATGTACATTATCATAATTTTCAAACTGTTAAGGCAAAATTAGTCATATCTATGGATTAAATGAGTAATCACACCTAAGAATGTCCTACATTACACCATCCACATACTTACCCATTCTAATGTGAAAACGTAAACTTTTTATTAAATATAGCCTTTAAAAAAAGTCTATTTAAAATAGCTATAATAAAAAATGGAATGTTTCAAAGCTAATTAATAATTTTAATGTATAGCCAGGTATATTCAGCTCTAATGTCTTGTACTTTGTTGTATTATTAAAAATACAACTAAAAAAATATTAATTTATTTACTTTTTGTTATACAAAATGTACTATTATCTATTTATTAATGGGTTTTAATTTCATTTTTAATTACTACAGCGCAATAAAGGAGTTTCAATTATTTTTTGATGATGGCACACCATTCAACATACTCTACACTTTATAGAGTGTCCTAAATGTTACCTATCAATTTATATGATAAAATAGGGTGTAAAATACTTAGATGCATTTAATAAAAGAATTTAATAGGTTCGGTCTGTTCTTAGCTACCCTATAATATTACTTAACTGAAATCTAATGGTTATTAGTTTATTTTGGGTAAATAACATATATTTGAATTTAACTGAAATGAAATCTCTATTTTTTCAATTATAAATAACAAAGAGTTTTAAGGTTAAAAATGATTTCATGTTGATAATACTATCACCAAATTATTCCAGTAAATGTATTCATTTTATGCAATCTATCCATCAACTTTGTCTTTTTTAGTTTAAAAAGAAGTAATATTTTAACCTATAGCGTTCTCAAATACTATAAGATTGCATAAATACATTAAATTTGATAGATTGACTAATAATTAACAATTAAAACCATGTCGGTACTAAAAATACTCTTCTTTTAAACATTTTGATTAAAAAAGATAAATAAATAAGTACGAAAGTAATATACAATATAATAATTATAATTTGGCTTAAATATAGTAAAAAAAATAAATAAAGTTAATCCAAAGTGGCTGCATTCATTTAACACTAAAAACAACAACCATTTTACTAATTTTCATCAACATTTTTTGAATTTGAAATAGTCGATAAAACTTGTTTTTCAATTGCAACTGCATTGGTAACATTATCTTTGTATTCAGTAATAGGAATTTTCAAATTTTTTATGAGATCATATGTTACTTCGTAAATTTTTCCAGTAGATTTTGAGCTTTCTATTTCCTCTATATCAATATTTTGCCATCTCATCACTGTTAATGAAGTGGCGGTACTCTCCCGTATGTAGTCGACAACGATACCAGGATAGATCTATACAGTTCCACGATAAGTTTAATAATTATAAAAATAAATTAATATGTCAAATGACTTGATAGCTGGCTTTTGAAACAGGAGTACCATTTACTCCTACTAAAGCGGAATCTATTGCTAAAGCACACTTACTAAATTTAAATATTCTATTGGTAATCAAGTGTAGCTAATTAAGGTGAACCTTCTACTAAGGCTGGATGTTTTTGATATAAAAGAATCAATTCGTAGTGTCTTTAATCTTACACTTAGATCAGAGCGAACAGTAGGCGTCTGTGATAGGAATCGTGACAAACGCAACATCTTATACAATAGCGCAAGCGCAAAACAACAATCAATAAATGTATACCTGTAGCATAGTAGTATCTTACATTTCATAAAAAAAATGTCATTAACATTTATATATTTTTAAATTTTTTTTTGCTGGATTGCTTCTAAAATATGTGATGATATTTTGTATTTTCTACGTTTCTTTCCAGCTTTTAAATAATTTATAGACTAATAACCAAATTATTTTTAATTTAGCAATATAATGATTTTATACCTCTTTTTTTGATAAATTTAAATTTTGTTTATTTTTAGAATGGTCTTTATGTGCATTTTTTGGTTTTTTTATGGAAAGAGGATTGGGGTTTTTTCTTTTTTTCTTCTTAATCTTTGGTGAAGTATCACTATCAATTATTCCTAAAGCTTTTTTATCCCCAAGTGTTAGTGCGCTGCTTCTTTTAAATGTAGTCTAATTTTAAGTATTTATTTTCACAAGTGTAACAAAAAACAACTTAAGTACACTATCAGAATGTATTGTGTTGGATGAGGTTTTTTTCATACTTTCACTTAATTCATTCTTAACAATCATAATAGTATTGTGTGTTATGTGTAAAAGTGGAACTTCTATAGAAGAAAATTTAAAATAATAAATTTAATGTCTTTTATAATTTTCTAATAAGTATACTTTTGTTAGAATATAATTTTGTTAAATTGAACGATTGTGATGCAACAAATAGATTTTTAGGATTAGTTTCTCCTTGAATATTTAAAATTAGTTAGTTTTTGGTATAACATTTACCTATAAGTGATTTTATGCATTTAATTGCATTCACTGGTTTATTTTTGTGTATACATTCCCATTTTGTAAAAGATGAAGCAATCAAGCTACACCCTTTAAGATAGTCACCTCCTGCTTCTATTCCCTTTAAAATACATCCAGTAGTAACTAAAATATTTCTCATTATTAATCAATTTAAAGTAAAAAATATTATTGTTTTAAAACTCTTTAATAAACTTTGTTTATTAACTATAAAGATACCTAATTCGACAGGGCTGTCTAAATATTTTTCTAGCTGATCTTTTATTTTTATCTTAAATTTCAGTGCTTTTATCAAAAAATTTATATCCGTTATAACTCTATATGGTTTCTTAAAGTTGAAATTATTCTTAAAAAGATTTAGCCTTTTCCTACACTTCTTCTGCCGTTTGATCTTCATAATGCGTGCGCAGATCCACAACCTTAACGATTGTGTATGTCGAGATTGCATTCGGCGGTTTTTTATTGATCGGCTATTAATTTTTTTAGGCGTACGGTTACATTGATGTGTGTTTTTAAGTATAAAGGATGTTGGAGGAAATAATTAAAAAATTTTTTTACCATTTAGTAGACTAATCGGAGTTAATAACCCTCCATAGTAAGAAACTATTGTGCTTTGTAAAGTATGTAATTGAATGTGTGTATAAAAAATCATAAATGGTTAGTGGTCATGTCAAAATAGCTTCCAATAATATCAGTAAACTATTATTTTAATATTTGATTTTAATTATTGTATTTAAGGAAACTATTTGTAAATCATTAAGTTATTAGAGCACCAGAGTAACGACACACATTTAAATGATCTTTTTTATTTTGGTCAGTATCTTACACGTACCCATAATTACTTATGTTAAAGTTGTAAACAACATAAGAATCAACACTAAGAGTTGAGAAAACAAATAGAATGAGTGATGATGAAGAGTGTAAGGTAAAATTAGAAGGATTGAAAATATTTGAATTTTATACACAATTATCAAATAGAAAGTTGTGAATGAAAATACATTAGATGAATTATGCATTAAAACAGATTTTATTGAATGTAGTATGTAAATAGCATATAAAGTTGATGAATATGTCTTGTTTAAATACTAACATAGAGGAAGATACATCTGAAACACATATGAAAAAATTGGAAGAAGAAAAAGATAACAATTTTGATAGCACCCAGGAAATACAACCACCTATTCAATATAAATTGGTGAGATTTTTAGTGTAGATGTCAACTAATAATCAACAATAAAAACAGTTCCATACTGATGATAAATGTTCACTCGGATATATCCTTGCTAAATATACTGGAAAACTTTTATTTGGACAAAATATTGACTTTTTTTTAAAAAAATTAAAATTTATTACAGAATGTAATTTTATTAAATATTATTGAGATAAATTAATTCTATAATGGTTAAAATTAGCTAGAGGAAGAATGTTAAAAGGAATATTTCAATCAAATATAAGTACAACTGGCCATTTTTGGTTTCAGCCATATGATCTTATGACTGATATTGAACATACTACACTTTTGACGATTATGTCTAAAGCTATAGAGTAATATAAAATATTAAAATTATAGGCTTTTAAAATGTATATTAATTTATTAAAATAGAGGAAGTATTATGGCTAGAATTGGAGGATTATTCAATGATACTATTTTTAAAACGTTATATTCTTCTACTCAGATATTTGGTTGTAGAATAGGTTTCAACTATTTTCGATGTAGACTGATTGGTGAAATTAAAGAGGTAACTTTAAATAATTAGACGATTCTATATGTGATACCTAATATTGCAAACATTCTTAAAAAATGCTATAATTATAATTTTTTAATAATTTATTGTTATTATAATTATATAAGGTCTTTTATTTTATACTATTTTTTAATTAAATTTAATTTTTAAGCTTAAAAATTAGTTAAAATGACAATTTTAACCTCTTGTTGTATGTATATAGTGTGGTAAAATGATAGTTCAATTGATTGACGTTGGAAAAAAGGAAATTATTAACAGTGAAGTACTTTTAAATATAGAATTGGATTTTATGGTCATTCCACCACTAGTAATAATAATTGGAATCTATTTATAACTTTTTATCTTTCAATATAATCTATCCAAATGCTTTTTATTCTATTTAGATTCCTTATTGTTGTATATTTAAAGCCAATTGTATTGAAAAGCTAACAATAGAAGTAAAATAATTGTGATATAAAATAAATTCTTTTATATATATATACAGGAAAATAATATTAAGCAGAATTTTATTATAGATAATTTTTTATAATTTAATTTATTTAAAAAAAGTTATAAAAACTAGTAGTTAATTATATTATTTGATAAATATTTTTATATATAATGAGTTATTTATTTAGACATAATAATAATTAAATTTTATATTAGAAAAGAAATAAAATTGATAATATTTTACTATATGAACAGGTGGTTGTACAGCTATTTGAACCGGTATATTTGTAAAGCTAATTAAATGTTTATAAATACAATGATGCATGTTTGATATATAGTTTAACTCATTTTTGAATGATGTTTATGTCAAAATATACAGAGAAAATGATCTACTACCAATGAATGAACTTTTGACTGATAGTGAATTGTTAAGTACAATACATCCTTCCATGAAAAGTGTACCTACTCAATTTAAACTATTTTTGGTTAATATTTTTGTTATATTACAATAAAGATTTCTTTTAATAATATGCAAAATTACATGAGACTTTATTTGTCATCTAAATATAAAGTAATTTGAATTGATTCACTTATAAATTTATACTTGTTTAGAGAATTTCAGTTAAAACAAATAATTTATATAATACGGGTATGTATACATAAACAAAATCTTATCGGATAGATTTTATTTACATTCATTAAAATTAAAAAAAAACAGTTGAACCTTAAGAACGTTTTAAATGATACTTTAACTATTACTATAGTACTAAACTTGAATAGTACTGTATGAAAAATAAATCTAGATATGTATATATTTTAATAAATAAATGGTTTCTATTTCAATAGTTAAAAATAATGAATATATTTTTATAATTAAAAACTATTTCTACAGAGAATGAAACGCAGATAACTAGTTGTAAATCAAAATCAGGATATGAAAGTTCATCAATGACACATTTACATAAATTTGATGTAAATAAGCTTCAAAAATTACCAATAAGTTCCAAAGAAAAATATGATTCTTTAAAAAAATATTCCAATAGACTTTTTAATACATTAAAAATGGTTAGAACTTTTAAAAAATATTAGTTTTATATATATAATTTAGATTGATTTGGAACAAACCACTGAAAATTCTAGCATAAAAAGTGAAATTCAAAAAATAGTTAATAATTTACAATGAAATATACTTATAATAAAAAATAAATATAGATGGAATCATTACCACATATTTTGGATGAATTACAACCTAAAATAACTGAAGAAAAAAGTAAAATATTATTTTAAAACGTTTCGTTCATTTATTTTTGGTAAATAATACTAATTAAAATATTAAAAAAATAAAACACTTAAAGTTATTAATATAATGATATAAGGATACTTTTTTAACTGTACTTTCAATTAATAATTAGGAATAAGCTAGATAATAGATATTGCCAATTTTTCACTATATTCGTTGAGCATACTTTTTCTTTAATTTTTGTATGCATTTATGTGATATTTTTAAGGGTCATAACGCTTACTATTCTCTATATTTTAACTAAAAAATAGCATTTTTTAGTATGTTTTTAAATTAAAAATTATTTGTACATTATAAATGTATCTTTTTTTGGATTTAACATAAACTGTGTATTATTAGTTTCTATCACGTGATCAACTATATACTAGTAATTTAAAAAAAATAACATTTTAATTAAATCGCACCAAAATAACAATTTAAAATAATTTTTTGGAGTAAAATTTATACTGATATATTAATTTCATATTTAGACATTGTAAATCACTCCTTATATACCATTATTTAGTAAAATGGCTATATATTATAGTAAATTTTGTTGAATTTTAATGAATATTATTTTATTAATAAATTAAAAAAAAAGGCATGAGTTAAAAAGTGCTTTTCATGGGTTACACCTTATTTGAAGTTGTATTTTGTGATTTTAAAATTAGTATAATGTTTAATTAAAACCTTAAGATGAGGTATAATTTGTACATTTATCTTACAATATTTTTATTAATTAATTTTTTTTAAATAAAAGCATATTTAAATTAAGTATTTATTAGAAAAAAGTAAACCATCATATTTTTGAGCTTATACCAAATATCTTTATAGTATTTTTGTAAATTTTAATATTTCAAAATGAATTATACGATAATTTACTAAAAAATTATCAATATATATTTAATAAAAGTAATTTTACAAATAGAGAATGATTCTGAATATTCAGCTTGTTCTTTGTCTGATTCATCAACAGATAAAAAAGAGCATGATAACCAAGATGATTACGTATTATCGATTAGAAGAACCATGTCAAGTATAGTTACATTCATCTAATATTAATGAATTTTATATATAAAGTTAATAATAATTAGTCTACTATGTTAGAAAAATTTTTTACTAGAATTATTACAAATAAAATTGTTAAAGTTGAATAAATATTTTAAATGGATTTAATGATTTAAAATGGTCCATATTCTCATTTTAAATAAACTAATTGTAAATAATTTGCTTAAATTGATCATCACCTGAATAGATTAGATTTTATCAAAAAATTGTTAAAATACATTCTATTTAAAGTAATATTTTTATTAACATTGTTCTTTCTTAATGTATACATTATATGAGCTGTTTTGTAGAATAAAAATCTTTTTAAAAACATTAACTAAAATAGTATACTATTTAGGTCAAATTATATGTAAAAATGCTCTCTACTATCTAAGTAAAAGATCAATCGTGTGTGCTAATATTTTTATTGTCCGGCTTGATCCCTATGAAATAAAACACATGAAAAAGTTTGGAATTTTACCAGGAAAATACAGCAATAAATATAATTTAGAAGAAGGAATTGTTATTATGCTATTTATTAAAACATCTGAAGAGGTTACAACAATCAATGAAATTTATGCTATTCTTGATGTGGTGTCCATTCCTTTTATATATAATGATTACAAAAACTACCCAAATCTAAGTGAAAGATGGAATTATACTACAAGAGTTAAAATTATATGGAAATTTAATAAGAATTTTCGATTGTTTGATGCTGGAAGTGCATTCATTAATGATCTTATCAGTAGAACTCGTACTTATACTTGTATTGGAGATATGACATCTATCAAACAAGTATTACTTATCCATTTGTACAATACAATCTTAGCTCATTCATACACATGCTAAAATATTCCTATGTTTCGTAACTATAAAATTTTACTTTTGTTCAGTTCAAATAAATTCTATTATTTCTCTACTAAATCATGTATAGTTTTATGTTGCTATTATTTTTTATCATCATTCGGTCTATTTATGTGTATAAATATGATAATCATCTTGTGTAGATGTTATGTATATTTTCTTAGATTTTTTTTAAATAATTTAAAGAGCATAAAATATACTAACAAAAGGAAAAAATATTATACATTGATTAATACAACAAATTATTGATTAACGAAGCAGTTATAAAAATAGGAACAACTAAATTGACCTAAAACTTATAAAAAAATGATAATAGTTCACTTTTTAATACATCTATTACTACTAGTATTAATAGATAATGTTACAAATTATTAATACTATAATTTTCAAAAAATTCTGACAACTACCTATTGTATTTTATTTTTTTAAAAAGTGGGATATTAATTTTTTATATTAAGTTGCAAATATTATTACGGTTTTATTACTTTATTGACCTTTAACCATATCATTGTAAACATTAAAAATACTTGTAAGCTTATTCTATATCATATTATGAATAAATTAAAATAATAATATATTACTTTGATATGTAGTTGGATCATTTTACTACTCTTTATTTTGTCTAATACACCTACTAAAATAGATATGAATAATTGCTAAAAATAATTAATAATATAAAATAGGAACTTGTATGAAGAACATATACAAATTTACTATTAATAATAGACATATTTGTATATTTGAATTGGTTAGTATAAGTGATAGATAATAAGTGAGGGTTTAATAATAAAATTATTTTAAAATTATTTACTTGGATACTAATAGATTTAGAATAAGTGGTTAATTAACTTTTAATGAGTAGTACAATGAAATAATTAAAAATTGTTAACAATGCGCAAGCGTGGCAATAGGACCAATCTAGGATATGTTATCGGAGGACGAACTAATTAAATATGCCAACGACGAGTAGTTGTGGACGTTTTAGACATATTTTTAAAATAGTGAATAGTATTGAAGAATGGTTTTTAAGTTTGGCAAAAAATGAATATCATCGTCAACGTACACAACTTACATCATCTGAATTGAATGATAGAATATATCTCTCAGTATATTTTTTTTTTAGAAAATGAAAATAAATATAAATATTAATAGAATGACATAAAATGTTTAATTAAATTTAAATTAGATGCGTGAAGTAGATGAGGCTTTATCCGAATGTGGCAATCTAAAGAAACGTGATAAATTATGGTTTTTAAAAAGTTTTTTCAAATGTAGCACAGATGGAATTAATTATCTAGAGATTTTGACGCTTGTATATATGGTAATTTTATAAAATGAATATATAAAAGTTATATTAATAAGTGATTTATTAATATATTTAAAGATTAACAAGGATAGTATATGCCCATGTGAATTTAAGATGTTTAGTGATTTTATAACTTGTGAAAATTATAAAAAAGACTACTATAGTTACGGTAATGTTTATATGATAATTTAAATAAAATGTAACAATACAATTAGGTCACAATAGTAAACATTACTGTAAATCTGAAGATTACATTGTAGTTTAATAATGGTTTTTAGATAAATTGATTTGACATAATATTATATAGTCTGTAGCTACATTAGCTCGTACAATACTCAATAAACTTACAGTGAATGATTTTGTATTCTGTGAAAAAATGTAATAAATTTATTTATAATAGCTTAAATTGTAATGTATATATATATACATGTATATGTGTAGGAATATTGATATTGTTACAATTTTAACCGAATATTGTACCCTTGGTATGCATTTATCATAGAATAGATTGTAAATATGTGATAAAAAATTTTGATTATTAGATATGAATGAAGTAGTATTGAATGAAAATTATATCCAATCAAAATATATTTCTCACTCATTACCAACATATTTTCTGCAATGTATAATAAAAGTAGTTTCTATTTCAATCAATTGTGAAATTATAAGTGATAAATAATATTCTAATTTTAGTTTAAATTTTTTGTGCATGATTTTTTTTTCCCCAAGCTACATTTTGAGCTACATGATGAAGATGCAAATAATAATAATAAGACAGATGATCTTATCAATATTTTTAATACAGTTAATGGTCATAATGAACTACTTGATCGATTAGTACAGCGGTCTATGTCATCAAGATTGACTGCTGAAGAATATTCGGTATAACTTGTTCTTTTACATTATTTGATTGTTAATAATAACGAATTTTGTTAAATTTTTTTAAATTCAAATGATATATATATGAAATATAGACAATGAAGATAGTATTAAAAGTTTATCCATCCATTTTTGCTGATCATAAAATCACTTTAAAACAAGTTTTTATTTTATTAAAAAATAGTTTTTTTTGTTATCTAAAATATATTATTTTAGCTTAATAGTATGATTTTTCATAATCCAAAAGTATTCTCAAAAATAAATAGATATGGCTGTAATGATCGTAAATGTTTAAAGTAATTATTATTAATTTTTTCTATCTGTTTAGTGTCAATGGTTTCATAAACTTGTTTATATTTTTTTTGTTGTAAATTTAGCCTAAAATATTTTAAATTTTATTATTGATTTATCTTTTTAATAATATTTTCCTTTTTATTAATTAATTATTCTATCTCCATTCTATGTAAATATTCTAAACATACAAAACTTACTACAAATATCATCATTTTCTTTTAGCATTTTCAAGCTATACAAAAATTTAAATTTTACTAGAAATGCTTTATGTGGATTATGGAAGTTTTTTAAAGTATTTAACTTTGAAAATAACACTTTTTTTATGTAATATATATGTTTATTAAATACAAGTTTACATCCATGTCAAGTATTATTGACCTTGAAGAGCTACTGGGATCATTAATTTTATGGTTTTCTTCTGAAAAAAACTCACGTGATGTTGAAACGTTAGAAAAAGTAATAACTAATCATATCATTATTTATTGATCTATTATATATATATATATTAATGATTGTTGTAATATATAACTTTTTTTTATAGTTTGGTTCATTGGTCACATTTTTCATACAAATCTCTCCTTCATGTATTATTGTAATATTATTATTTTGATCATCAAAAACCATTAATGTTAATTTCTTGTAGATGTACTGTGATTCATTGAAAATTTTATTTACCTCATTTGCACATGTTAAATCATGCCAACATGTGTTATTTTTGTTGCACAACATTAAACAATAATAATTTTTAATTTTTTTTTTAAAATTCTTGATTATATTAAATCTGCTGATATTTGCTTATTGGAACAAATTTTTTTCTGGTATGTTTTAGTTAAATATTTCATAAGTATTATTTATAAAAAGTTATTTAATTTATAAAAAACTAGATGAAATTTTTTAAATCTTAGTAAGTATATGTTTGTAGGATTTCATATTTATTGTAATAATGTTGAAATAATAGTTCCAAAAAGATAGTCAATAATCTAGTAGGAGGCTTTGATGCAGTTGTTCTTTATGTAGTAATTGTTTTAAAATTTTGTTGACTCTTATTTTAGTCAAGTGTTTATTTGATGAGTTATACTGGGTCTTTGTAGAATCCCTCATGCTATTTTTAAAATGCCTAATTTAATTGTCATTATGGGAATTTTTCAAAAATATATCATGTTTCTTTTGTCTATTAGTTGCCAAATTTGTTTCATTAAATACATCGCCATTTTTTGATAAAGTTAGTTGTAACCATGTTTAATAAAAACCTCTCTAATCAATACACATTAAAGTAGTTTTAACAAATATTATATTATAAAAATAGTGTCAAATGTTATCAAGTATATTAATTAGGATGTAGCATGTATTTCTTTTTAAATATATAAAATAAAGAGATAAATTTATAAAAAATTGTTTGCTACTTGTATAGTATGTTGGAAACATATGGGAACACAATTTTTCTTCATGTCTATAGATAAACAAATCATTAGTGATGACTATTAAGGTTAGCATAATTCTAATTTAAATAATGACATAAAAAAGGTTTTTATTGTTTAAATATGTATTGCTTTTTATCAAAAAATGAATTGTAATAATGACATTTTAGTTTTGGCTACATTTGTACTAAATTTATAATATGAATTGATCTACTTTTATTAAAAGACTGATTTAATCATTAAAAAAATTTAACGAATTATTCATAAGATTAATTAAATTAGTTTAGAAAATATTATTTTTAATCAAAATGTAATTATTTATTTATTACAATACTAATGATAAAATTTAATAAAAGTTTAAATTTTATATTAAAAATACTACTTCTATTATAATATATATTTCTTTTTATCATTTGTAATCACTCATGGATCCATGTAAATGTATTTTTTGATATGAAATTGTAATGATAAAGAATTTAGCATAGTTTCTAAAGGCTATATTAATAAATAATTGAAAAATAAATCATATTTATAGTGAATACTATATAAGAATGTAGATTAAAAATATTATCATATTTTTAGTAATTTTTAAAGTAACATATTTATAATTTAAAGAAATAGAATTTTGTTTAAATGTTTAATATAAGCTATATGTTTTAATTATACAGTCATATTTTTTATAAAATATAGCCATATATTCTTAATAGTGTTATTGAATGATAACATTAATAAATTAAATTAAAATATGTTAAATACAAATTATAATTTTTTAAAAATACCAATGTTTAATAACATAACATAATAAAGTATAAAATGATTATTTTACATAAAAGGTTTATAAATTAATAATTATTGATAAGATAAAGCTAAATTACCAGTGTTTCAATAGACAATCATAGTATTTTGTATAATACCATTTATTATTATTTTTATGTTCCATGTAAATAATTCTATTCCATTTTTATTATCTTTACATGTGAAATAAAAGTAGCAGTGCTTGGTTATCTAAGTTTAATAATATATATTCTATAATTATACATGAATAAACTATTATTAATAGAATAAAGAGAAAAATAAAAAGCTTACATGAATTTATAATATCTACAAAGATTTTTTAATGTTCATAAGGCAAATATATCGTTACAAGTTGAATGTCATGTAAGTAGTGAATTATTGTTAATGTATATCTTTAATAATCTAATATAGTTTAATTGTGTACTTAAAAAACAACTATTACTATTAATAGATAGGATGACTTTATCAATTATATCATTCAACATTATTATTAGATTAATTTTTAAAGTAGATTTTTTTTTTCAGTTAACCATATTCTTACTAATGTATACTTATTCTTTTGGATAATGTTAAACATAATTTTATCCAGAATTAATAGTTTATATATTTGTAGACTCTCATCAATGGAATACTAGTTGTAAATATAATAAATAAAATGTTAAAAAAAATGAGATATTTAACATTAATTATGTTTAATCATTTGATTGTCATATGAATGATATGAGATTTTAGTACATTATTTACAATTCAAAAGGTAATAATTGTTATAAGATTGGACATTAATTATATTGAATAGAATTAAATTGCTCATAAAATATGATTAAATGAGTGTATTAATATTAAGCGAGTAACTTTAGTATTATGAATTATCGGTAAGTTTCTATTTATTTTGTAAATTTAAATAAAGTAAGCTTAAGTAATAGCAATCATTATTATAACAAGTTTTTCATTTTAACATATCTATACCTATTAGTCTACTAAAATTACATTGTTAACATTATTTCTGTTTAATCTATAATTAAGAAATAAAAAAAGTATAAAAGAACAGAGTATTTTATATAAGAAATAAAGTAAATTTTATTTGAATATAATAATTTAGACTGAGTTGATTGGGTTACGTTGTAATCTGTATTTCTGTCGAATTCTGATACCACATATAATTGCATTTGTCACAAGAACGAACAACACAATGATAACTGTCATTATTATATTTATTTTGATGTAATAGTTTTTATAACTATGGCAGTAATGTTTTATTGATGTATATTCTCTAAAAATAATTGATATCAAATTGTTATTGTTTAGATTGTATGGGATGTGTACTACTTTTGAGGTTTATCTGAACGGATTAATGATATGCCGAATCTTGGGTCACCAAATATGAAAGATTTTTCTACAAACCACCCTAATGTTATATCATCTGATGAACCTTTAAAAAATTATTTTAATCATCCAAGATGTATGAGAAACCTGCAGTTATTTTTAAGGAATTATCATTAAGGCTTCCTTTTGTGAATATTGCCAGCATAAACATAGTAGTAAAGCATTTCGTAATTGTAGAAAAGTATTCCTAATGGTAAATATTCTTTATATAGTCATAATTTTTTTAAAATACATGTACAACGGTAGGTGTAAAGTAACAATAACACTTTACATGCATCAATGTCTCTACTTTATTTATGAATGTTGTATATTTTTCTTCAGTTACGTTTATTATCCCATTTATAAGCTTTGAAATATTATATCAATTTTTTACACAAAAAATAATATTTATAGTACAAATATATGTTTAGATTCATTTGGAATCATAGACTTCCAATTGCCCAAGATACATCCTTCAGTGTTATCACACATGGTTTTATCATCAAAAAAAAAAGCAATTTCATTTTTGCATTTATTTAAATTAAGTTCTCCTTTAATAATAATTTTATTTTCAAAATTTATTTTCTTATTGCAATCATGTAAAAAACTTTCACTTGTTACTTCCAATAAACTGTTGTTAGGTAAACATGGGCTAACCAATGTTTGATTATATAATTTGTTGCTTTTAATATGTTCCTAAATATTTAAAAACAAATGATTTTTAGATGGAAATTTTTTACAAAAATCATTTTTTCATGAATATAGCTAAATATTGCATGTGGAGATGAACAATAGAATTCATTTGCAAAAATTTTGTATGTTTTACCATGAAATTTTAATGTTGAAATAAAATTTTTATTGTAATTATTTGTGGATGAAATAAAAAAACCAACAGCTAACTGCTTGAAAAAAAGATAAATTGAAGGATTATCTAATAGAGTCTATTTTAATAAGATATGCAATGTTTATTTTTCTATTTACTCCGGTATTAATAGAAAAATGGGAATAGATAAAAGTATATAATCCTAACAAATGTGGATTCATTATATCTTGGCTCTTAACTCCCTCTATAGTCATATAATTTGATAGTAGGTTACTTTTAGTAGCTATTTCAGATGGATTAAATTCTTTTCTAATAAAAAAAAATAAAAGAATACTATTTATCAATGAAATTACTTTTTAAATAGCTTTTTCTGTATATAAATTATACGTACAAGCAAATTTTTAGTTAAGATATCACAGTTTTCATTAATCACATATTTTGTTTCTTTAATACAGTATTCTATATTACCTTAAATTGATTAATATCATTTTATAATTTATTTACATATATGATTATTTTTAATATTTAAAGAATTATAATACTATTATTAACAAATTTTTGTTACCATTATACGGAATCTCATAAAAATAATGATCAGGATGTGTTTGATTTTGATATTCTACTCTTCCTATTTTATAGTAGAATAGACGCTGAATATTAGTATAATTTAATATATAATATCCTTGCTAATAAAATTAAATATATTGAAATAGTTAGTGAAAAATTACAATTTCTTCACAAAAAGCCATCTGTAGATTTATCCAATCATAATATGCAATAAAATAAAAAAAAACAATATTAAGGTAGATGTAAGTCATTTTAATAAAAGTAATTAGCTTATTAATTGTAGTAAACAAAAATCCATTATATTAATTTTTCAATTTAGTTTTAAGACTGTATTATATAAACAAATGTAGCATGTCATTAGACCAATGTTTTTTTATTCTTAATATTAAAATATTTGATTTTACTTTTAGTTTATACTTATTTAATTGGATTAATTTACCATTATTTTAGTTATATGTATT
Source organism: Kudoa iwatai (assembly GCA_001407235.2). Classification (NCBI taxonomy): domain Eukaryota; kingdom Metazoa; phylum Cnidaria; class Myxozoa; order Multivalvulida; family Kudoidae; genus Kudoa; species Kudoa iwatai. Next base: position 12,653 of record JRUX01000128.1, on the reverse strand, counting down.
ATATAATGGTTTTATAAATTTATTCATATTAAATTAAAGATAATGGATAATATTTTCAATTTTATTTTGAAAAATTTCCATTTTATATTACAATTTAAACTAAATTTATGAATTTATTATAGATTTTTATGATTAAAATAGTCATAATAATAATTCACTACTTTTAACTAAGCATGGGATCAAGAGCGTTATGATGTTTTATCGAAGATTAAAATAATCATTTTAATGAATTTAAATTCTAAAAAAGCAACATTTTGTTTATATGCATCATATTCAACAAATTATTGCTCTTTATTCTCCTATAAATGTAATTATTTATTAAAATCTAATGTAGTATCTATTTTAATGATTAATTTTGTATGAAACTAATAAAAAGTACGTATAATAAATGTAGTAAAGTGTTTTTATATCTTTAATTTGCATGTAATAGTTAAAATAATCTAATTGTATTGTTTCATATTTTAAAAAGTTGTATAATGGTGCCAATTTAATTAACTATTTTTATAAAAAAATATACAATCTTAATTGAAATGTATATTTTAGCTGAAATAAATATTTAATTGGTTAAAATAATTAATTTTGATTTATAAACTATAAAAATACAAAGAATGACACATTTTAAAGATAGCTGAGTTTATTCCTTGTTTATTTGTATTCTCATTATTGCTTTATCAATAAGATATATGTCAAAATATTAGTATTATTATATATTAAGAAATAACACTAAAAATTTTTAATATTTAGAACCAAGTATATATAATTTTTTTTTAAATATATCATTATATAAGCAATATTAGTAATATTTGAGCTTACACACTATAATATTAGATTTATAAAGTAATACTATGGATTAGTCTTAAAAAAATCACAATTTTTATCTATTTTTAATTTAATTTTTGTTATTAAATAATAAAACTTTTTAAAATATTTAGATTTTGAAGTTTATAAATAGTTTAACCTGCTTCATCAACATCATTGGAATAGTAGTAGCAGAATCTTAAGGTAACTTTTTGTTATGCAGTTGTGTGAGAATTATACTTATCAAACATACTTGTTTAATGTGATAATTATCCTAATCATGACATAAATAAATTTAGTCCATATTAAGGTCTTTTTATGTATATATTTTTTCTATAAAATACATATTATTTGATTTAAGCTACTATTGTTACTTAGTAGTTCAAATTACCCCAAGGATATGGATAAGGTGATAGTTATCATAAATGTGTTTTAAGGTTTTCATTTCAAAAATTATACAAAGTAAAGCGTTATTTTTGAATACATAACAATAATTGAACATTAAAGGAATAAATTCTTCTATCTAAAGTTTTAAAATCAGGCTTATTGTATTTGTTGTTTAGCCTTGTTTATATATTAAAGTATAAAATAGTAGAATTAATTTATAATACAAACCAAAAAATTATAAATTTATCAAGTTTTTATAATTTTAATACACAAAAATTTGCTTCTCTTATAATTTATACATTAAACACTAGTTTTTGTAACTTTCTTGCCCTAAAAATTACACATTTACACACATTAATATAAATTTTTAAATAATATTTCATCTTTTTGTTGATCTAATAAGTTAAAATAGAAAGAAAATAAAGGTAAAATGTAATGCTAAAATTATTAAAAATTGATATTTTACTTAATTCTAACCTTTATTTATTTAATGATTCTTTGAATGAATGATTAATTATAAATATTGGTACCTAATAAACCTATGAATATTTACACATTAAAAATAATATAATTTTAAACTATTTTTTGTATGAAAAATAATAAATGACTCTATGATAATATTATCATAAAATCTATTGATTTTTATTATTTTTAAATTTAGAAAAATATGAAAAGGTTTACAACCAGAATAGATACATATATAGTAGATAAGGACCAATCTTTATAATAATAATAATATTAATACAATTATTTTAAGAATATTTGTGATACTATCCAATAAGAATAGGTTTCTAACAATGAGCTTTTTTTGTTTAATCCTTAAAAATTCCACGACACGTGAATCCAATATATTTTTTGTATATAAAACATACCTATATTATCTAATAATTTCATAAAAGTAAACAAGAAATAGCATATTTATCTGGAATACTAAAATGTGATATCGGTTTTTATTTGCTATATTGAAAAAACTATCATAAATCACTAAACTTTAAAGGATAAACTTAAAAATGTTATTAGTTTGGTTTCCATTCAATAAACCTTTTATTAAGGCTACATAAATAAATTTTATTTTTCAAAAACATTGATTTTTATCGTTTTATTTAAGAGATGACAAATAAAAAGAGAAATGTAGTATAAAAAAAGAAACGAATCACAAAATAGTAGCTAAAAAGAAAGATATTTTAATAAATAAGTTCCTACACATTTAAATAGCTTTATTCATTAGATAATTTTGCAATATAATGTCTATTGCTAGTTTTTGTCCTTTGATTGAATAAATTAAATGATAATACAATAGAAACAATGTAAATAAATATGGCGGTTTTAAAAAAAAATTATTACAACGATAAACACATTCCATTATATATAAAATGTTTAGTTTGATGTATATTCTATAAATATATAAGTGGTTTAAAATACAATATAACATAAATATAATAGATGAATTATTATATGAATATAGCTATTTATATGGTATACATAAAAAAATAAACCATCTCAATTAAAGACTATAAAAGCCCATAGAGTTAAAAAATAATATTTAGCCTAGTTATTAACTTGTATAATATTATACGAAAAGCCAATCTATGTAAAAGCGCGATAAAATTTAGAAGGTATAATGAAAAATTCATACATTTTTAGTAAAAGAAGTCGTTTCTAGAATTTCGTTGAAAAATTCTAGATAATTTTTAGCTGTATTTTTATTATAAGTAATGTGTAGTGAAAAATTAAAACTTTAACTGAGTTCTAACCAGTATGTATGGTAGTATCACACAAAAATTAATGAGTTTTTAAATACATACTTTTGTGTAATGATATTAAAAGATAATTTTAAAAGTAATTTAAACAATTTAATTTTATTTCTTCTACATAAATTTATGATGATTTAGATTTGATATATATATAAAATAAAGCATTAAATTAAATCGTGTGTATATATAGCATAATTATCATACAACATTTAAATTAGCTAATTTGATGATTCTTTCTCTATGCCACATTTATTACTGGAAGTTTTATTTTGCATGTCCATGTCATTAAAAGATTTATTTTCTTTAGAACTAATATCATTTTCATGTGGTTTTAATATTGTTGTAGGATAAGTTATTAACTTTCTTGGAGAAGGTGATAAAATATGGTTAAATTTTTTAGTTAATTGTAAGGGAGATTTATTAAATGGTGAACGTATAAGGTGAGAATAAGCAGTCGGAATAAATTTATTGGGTGTAGAAAAACCAATAATTGTATTTTGAGAATTTTTATATGGTGAAAAATTTGGTAATGGAAGTTGGTTTTCATTATTATTATTATTGCAAGGTAATGTGTAGTATTTTTTAAGTGATGGAGAATAAATATTGCTTTTATTATCGTCAATACCAATAAGAGAATGAGCAGAATTTTCAACCCAACTATTATTAGGTGAAATAGCAACCAATGAACTGTTATTAGTACTAGTAGCAGCACTTTGATTCACAGGTGATGAGACAGCAGAATGCTGGGGTTGAGGAATTATACCTGCATTAGTTATCTTAGTACTTGGTGTAATTGTAATTTTTGTTGGTGTTGCAAATATACTATCAAATTTTAATGATGAAGATTGTGTGTGGGAATTATCATCAAATTTTGAAAAAATTAATGACTGAACTTTACAGTGAGGTTGAGTATTGCTATTTTGAAAAAATGTAAATGATTGTGTTTGAGTGAATGATTTAGAACTATAAAATGATTTTGGACGACTTTTATCCGTATTTTTTTGAATGTTTTTCGATGGAATAACCATAAAATGATCTTGTGTATGGTCCAAATCAGTTAAAAATGATTCCACATTACTATAGAGTATACAGAATAAACAAAAATTTTAAATGTAAAAAAATGATAATTATATAGTAAAATAAATTTTTAAGAATATCATAATTCATTCGATAATTTTATTTTTCTACATTAATTAATCATATCAATTTAAAGTATCTAATAATATATCATGGTTAGATTGTCAGAAAAAATTGTAAAAATATCAAATTATTAAATCTTATAATAAGAATATTTCAAATTAATACTATTTTTAAAGAAAGATACTATAGGTGAAATATTAAAAAGTACTAGCTGTTTGATAATTCAACACATATATGAATATATTATTAAATCATTTATTATATTTGGGGTAAATTTTTTTATTTAAAAATAAAAGGAATAGTTTAGTTACAAATTATAAGAATTTTTCCTTCACTTTATACAAATTATATATACGATTAATAATTTAATATAGCAAAAAAAATTATTAATGAAAAAAAGATAATTAAATAGTTATATTAATCGTATGAAGAAATTTAAAACATAATAAATATCAAAATAAAATACCTATCATGATTTTGATTATGTAGGCCACTATCAAAAGTTATCTGGTCAGTGATAGGAGCTACTAAGTAGGTTAAAATCAAAAATATGCTCTAAATATACCATTAATTTTTTTAGCAAGTGAATTATCATCTATAAACATTACATTAATACAATATTTTCATAAAATAATTTCAATTACCACATAATTCATTATTTGTATTAAAAAGAAGTCGGCGAACCATAAATGGCTTGTCTATAAAAAATAGAATTCATCAAAAGCAACACATACATGCTACCTTTTATTGGTATCATACGACGATGTCTACTTAGATCATTGATTATGATATTCTTTCTTGGTTGAAAGGTTTTTCTTTATTTTTTTAAATATTACTTTTTATAATATTTTAAATAGATACTTTAATGATTTATCAATATAGGTCTGAGAAAAATCATGATTTACATCAGTTTCACAAGTACTACCATGTAACTGTGAATGATGAGAATCATGTTTATATTTAGGTAAAGGTGTGCTAGCATTACTACCAAATGGTGAATTCGATGGTGAAGAAGTTTCTAAACATGGATTTTCTTTTAAAATCTTAGGTTTAGCTATCATCAAGTCATCATATATAGAAGATAATGAATTTTTTAGGGTTTTTTCAAATTGTACTAAAATATGATTGTTCAAAAAATTAGTCATTTGATCTGGGGAGATTATTAAAGCAAGTTTTCGCAGCAAACCTGTAACCTAAAAGTAGACATAACTACAAATAAAATGCATCAAATACCTCTCTTATTAAATAAAGAGATTGTGAATACTCTTGTAGTATATATAAACGGTAAAGGATTTGATGACAAAAACTAAACAATTTCAATAATAAATAAGTAATAAATTATAGATAACTATGATTTTTAAAACAAAGATAAATACTTTTTTAATAGTGTAGTTTTATGTTGATCAGCAATTTGTTCATTAAAATCTTTTATACTTATAAGTAATTTTTTTTCTAGATATATTTTTAAATCTTCACTCTAAAATTTATTTCTTATTATTCAAGGTTGTTATATAAAAATGCGTTGTCTTAATACATTGTGGTTGTGTATTGTTGCTCCTTGTTGTTCACTAAATATCTGTTTTGCTTGATTAAACTGTTTTTTACACTTTTCAAGCTCAGTACTCATCAACTAAAAAATATTAAAAATAGTTAATTCACAATAAATTGTATATATATATATTATGTTGCTATGAATAATCGAATCAATATATTTAATTTCATATAAAAAAATGTTATATCGAATACATTTTTAATAGTAAGATAAAGGTTAGAAAGCCAATTAAATATGAACAAAGTTACACATCATACATGAAAGTCAGAATGTATGAATGTTTATAGATTCAATGCTATAGTAATTTATAGAAAATAAAAACCATACAATATTATATTCACTTTTATCAATATTTTCAATATCATTTTGACATTTTTTATTGGTAATAGTAGCAGAAAACTCTGTCGCAGTAGATGAATCAGTATTATCAACATGTTGCAGTGAATCTGGATTAATTTTAACACATTCACTCTCCTCTATAGTATTTTCTTTAGTCTTGGGTATGATATCATGAACAGTTAAACTAGATAATTTTTTGAATTTTGAATAATGTGGTACACAATCAATTGGCACATTCCAATTAAAAACATCTTTGTATAAAAATGCACTTAAATAAGATTGACTATAAACATTTAAATAATTGTTAACATTCTTATTGTTTCCACTATTCATAACCTAAATTTATTAAAAAAAGGTAATACGTAAATAAATATAAAAACAAACCTGGACATTAGATTGGTTACTATCTTTAAAGCTACCCTCACTATGACGTAAAGCATGCTCTTTTTCAATATGTGAAAGCAACAAGTAAATCCAATTTAAACTGTCATTACTAACCAAATGTTTGAATAACGAATAAAACTGAATTTTAAGTTTTTTTAAATATTTCATAAAAGCATCAGCAGTATGTTTATCCTAAGAAGAATAAATTATTAACAAAAATAGTAAAAAATATTACATTATTAGAAAAAATCATTAATGACAACCAAGAAAATTTAAATTTTTGTCGTTTTATATAACTGTAAACCATTGAACTATTATTATAATTGATCAAATTCTTCATTATATCTTGATCAACAAACATTGATATAAAATAAACATAATGATGCTGAGGGACCTAATTTATATATTGTATAAAAAATTTTTAATTTAATAATCAGATTTTATTACAGTAGGTAGTTTTTCAGAATCGTACCTAATCTTTGATGGTACAACTGGTGAAACTAATGTGGTTGTATTCCAATCAAAACGTGCCATAATAAGGTCAATAACTAATTTTAACAATGGTAAATCATTTCTTTTCTCCGTTTTTAAACCATCATTTAGCACCATTTTTTTAAAATTTATAACAAATTTGTCGTAGGTTGCCTGGTTAAATTCACTAAAATTTGTACAATTTGATATTCCATTTTGACCATATTTCTTTGTAATCACATAATTCCAATAAATGTTATTTTTCATAGGTGTCTTCGATCCATCGATAGTGCCACTATAGTGAAATTTGTGATGTAACATTATCTTAAGAACTAATTCTGGCACAAGTTTTTGATAAAATTCTCTCCAGATAGAATATTGATCCAATTTAAAGTGATCACACGAATCACCAGAATCTATAACAAGACCAACTAAAATATCACGGACCATGACTTATCACAGCCCTAACTCACCTGTTCAATTGAGATGCGTGAGCACAACTAACACAATACAATGATAACGCGCACGCATTGTGATATTGGGTGTTTTGGGTTTGTCATCTAGATAAATAGCTTATTTGAATTTGATTCTTTTATTATATGTAGATGTCATTTGTTATTGAAATTAAAAGTTTTCAACTTAAAGATTTGCACTCTATGATGACTCTTTGTGATAACAACCTGAGTGAACCATATTCCATTTACACCTATCGCCTCTTTTTATCAAATTATGATGGCATATGTTATTTTGTAAGTATATGTATATCAATAAAATTAATTTCTTTTACAAATTTTTAGGCATACATAAATGATGTGTTCTGCGGTGTTGTTCTTGGAAGAATAAAACAATCTAAAAAGTTGCATACGCACTATACAAGTATTTTAACAGCGTTAGAACAACTATCAATAGCTAACGCTCCATCCAATTCTGGATATATTGGAATGATTGTAGTTGATCCAAAATTTAGAAATCTTGGAATTGGTATTTTAAATAATTGAACTTTTCCTATCTCATACTAATCGTGTCAGGAACTAAGCTTTTTGATCGAATAATGGAAGATTTTAAAGCAGCTAATTGTGTTAAAGTATTTAAATAGTGCTCATACAGTTATTATTATCATCATCATTAATAGGTGACTCTGGAAACTGAAACGTCGAATGTTTCTGCACTTCGATTCTATGAAAATTATGGATTTATACGTGTGAAGAAGTTTGAAAAATATTATTTGAATGGTTCATCAGCTTTTAAACTTTGTTTACTAATGAAATAACATAGAAATCCTTATTTAATTTGTTTTAATACCATAAGTTTATTTGTTGTTATTACAAGTTATCTCTATTGTGTTATTTTATTTATTCTAAACCATTTCATATTAAAAGAAAAACGAATTTTAAAAGTAAATTTTATGTGTTTGCTGTTAATGATAGTATTGAGCAAGAAATTGTAGTCTATTTTTTTATAGTCTAGAGTATTGATAAATAGATAAGTACTTTATTTCAAATCCATATGCTAAATTTTTATATAGCATTACTTGGAATTTTGATCATCATAGGAACCTATGACTATGTTAAAGAATTTGATACTATTATTGAAATGGAGCGATTTTGATAAAACGTTGTTCACTTAAAACTCATCATCTATCATTTTTTACAGATTTTAAGTTGAGTAATGATTGATCTTAAAAGATATAGACTTGATCAGCATAATCGTGCAATCCATTTAATACAGTAATTTATATGCATGCTTTTGATATCTCGAGATATTAAGCTTAGTAGCTAGACTTCTCTATCAGGAGTTGCAGGTACACAGAAAATAAAAATATATCGTTACAAAAGCTAACAATTTACATTACATTCAGCGAAAAATATGAAAATGCTTTACTTTCTTTAAAAAAAATTTACCATTTACAACTACAAAGGCAGAGAGACAACATGAAGTCAACTGGAAAATAACAACCAATATACAAAAACAGGATTAATTGTAAAAACAATGCACTGTTTGGCACACAGTAAAATAAATTATACAAATAGTAGAAGAAGAGTAACAAATTTGTTTATATATCCTTTAAAGAATTGTCTTAGATATAACTAACATTATTTGCTAATAAAAGCAAAACTAAAGCCTTCATTTAGAGTAAAAAATAATAAGAATATTCTTGCTAATAATAATGAAATAACTTTAGAATGAATATTAACAAAAATATAAGAAAGAGACGTTAATCAAGTGACACATGATATATCATATGGAAATATGTGCAGTCATCAGATAAATAATGTTATTAGCATAAAACATACATCATACAATGTCAGCAACTAAATTAGGATAAGATCAAATATAAAATAAAAAACATACTATTGGATGGCATTTCATCAATTTGTGTACTGTAATATTGTTCAATATCTCGAATAATGTGTATCTCTTCATTTTTAGCCAAATGGATGACAACACCTCTTCTACCAAATCTACCTGCACGACCCATTCTAAAAAATATAATTATCACTAAAATCATAAAATTAACATTACCGGTGAAGATAGGTTTCTCTGCTTAAAGGAATATCATAGTTAATGACTAAAGAAATAGTGACTACGTCTAAACCACGGGCCCAAACATCTGTAGTAATTAGGACACGACTAAAATACACATATTACTAATAATGCTACCAATAAAACTATATGAAAAACTACCTTCTTCCTTTAGCATATTCCTGGACAATTTCATCTCTTTCAGATTGAGGCATGTCACCGTGCATGACTGCAACAGTAAAATTGGCTTCTATCATCTTTTCAGCAAGCCATACAGCTTTCTGACGAGTATTACAAAAGATGATAGCTTGAGGTACTACAATCATTTCATATATATCACATAGTGTAGAAAACTTCCATTCTTCTTTTTCAACAGCAACAAAATACTGTTTAATAGCATCCAATGTTAACTCATCACGTTTAACAAGTATACGTATAGGATCATTCATAAACTTCATGGTCATTTCTAAAACTTCATGAGGAAGTGTTGCGCTCACTAACACAACTTGAGCAGCTGGTGGCAAGAATCTATATATATCATAAATTTGTTCTTTAAAACATTGATTAAGCATCTCATCTGCTTCATCCAATATTAGCATTTTGATAGCTCTTGTACGTAGAACTCTACGTTCTATCATATCAAAAACTCGACCAGGAGTTCCAGATACAACATGCTGACCGTATTCAAGTTTTCTTATATCTTCGCCGATATTTGTTCCACCAATGCATGCATGACATTGTACACTCATATAGTCTCCTAAAGCCATGACAACTTTTTTTATTTGTTGTGCCAATTCTCTGGTTGGTGACAATATCAAAACTTGAGTCTCACGTACCTATTACAGTTGAAGCACATAATATAGCTAATTTTGTATTTACTTTTATGTCAAGGCAGTTTAGTGCCGCAATAGAGTATGTAGCTGTTTTACCTGTACCAGATTGGGATCTAATTAATAAATTAATCATTTTCATAGTCAAGACTAGTAGAAATAGATATAATTATTATACTGAGCAATAATATCCTTTCCTGATATTATAGGTTTTATTGCACGTTGCTGTATAGCTGATGGCTTCTCAAAACCTTTAAAAATCTTAAAACCTACTACAATGTATGTGTATATATACCGTAGTGATAGATTCCTCTAAGCAAATCTTCTTTAAGTCCCATTTTATCAAAACTGTTAATAGGAATAACTTCTTCTGAAGTTTCAAACTCTATATTCTTTGCTTCTTCTGGTAAATACCTTTTCGTTTGAACTTGGGCAGACATCACAGCTGGTGCAAGTGTATTCGTATATATTCGCATAGACTCGGTTCATTTCAATCTTGGATGGTGGTGGTTTGTTTTGTTGATAGTAGCCAGCCTTTCGTAGTACCATTTAAAAATATACTAGTATTTCATATTTTATAGTTTTGAAAAGCATTCATCACAATTTTGATAAATAATCATAACTAAATTTAAATGTACCAAATTTACTATGCTATTGAGAGAGTTCAAATTTAAATTTTAATTGGTAATACTTTTGTTTGATTTTAGAACTATTTTTTAAATTTATTTCTTATTTATTATGAGTTTTTTGAGCGTTCTAAAGATAGAACGAGAGACTATTCTTTTGTTGTGTTGTCGGCTATACTTTTTTTGACTCACATGTTAAAATTTTTTACTTTTATTCTACATCTCTGAGTTGTTAGTAAAAAAACTATATATAAATTTATAAATAAATTTATCATTAATGCAAACATGATATTTTTTTAATATCTTTCGTATTACTTATGATAGTAATGGTTGTCCATTTGCTAAATATTTTGAGAGTAATTTTTACTAACGACACATCCACAATTTTTAATATCTGATAAAATAATACTAAATATAAATTTAGCGAAATAGGTTTTAAGTCTATTATTTGGTAAATTATTGTCCTACATACATAATAATGATTATATTGTATAATAGTTTGAAATATGTACACAAGCTAAATTTTAAGGTGATTCTCTATCTGATGTACATAACATTACATAGAGAATTGGTTTTAAATAGCGTTCTTCTTGCAATCCTTTGAAGGTATATAAGAATAATTCAAGTATATACAAATCGTAGATAAAATTACAAAATATTATTTAACGACTGATATATCTATTATTCTCCGTAGTTTATCCAGTAAAAAAAGTTTTAACCATTAATTAATACAAGAAAATTAGAGTAAAAAATTTGAATCTAAGATCTTTCTCAACTACATTCTATTCTACTAGAAATAATCGCAACAATAACTTCCTACTACATGCGCATAGCAACATCTGCGCTGAAATAAAAACTTATTGGTTTGAGCAAATTTATAAATTTTTTACATAAACATGAACGACTGCATTGTAGTATTGATAAATTATTAGGCTTTACAACGGAAAAATGATAAAGCATAAATTTTAAAATGAATTCGATAGTAAAACCATTTTTTGTAAGGCTTTATAGGAGATAAAAGTTTGAATCGAGTAAAGATTATAGATTAAAATAAATTAAATGGCTATTAAAATAATAAAAGATATGATATTGTTAAAATGATTTGGAATACGTTCATATTACTAAATATAATAATAGATTCAACTATAGCATAAAACATCTATCTGAAGATTATTCCTAAAGGTCACATAAAAACCACTACAAGGAGAATGCAATTAAGGTGGATAAAGATTTATAAGTTTATTTTAATCAAAATTTTTGCCAAATTACAGCATGGTCGTTAAAAGGCCCCGTGCAGCCTAATCAGCTCATAAACTAATGCGCAGGCGTTGTTTTGCAAACATTTGCTAAATATTTGCAAATATCCTTGGTACATTAATGCTTAATCTAGGAATTTTAAACCACTTGTGGCCAAAACACCATTTTAACTGAAAGAAATGATATTTTCTAGTATGTTATATCTCATGTAATAGTATACATTCAAAAATTAATACTTTAGAAGATAGCAAACAGTAACAAATAAAATACATGAGCATATTAATTACTTTTAATGCATGAATTATTTTTTAAATCATTTTTTTATACTTCTCTATGTATATAGCTGCAACCGTATCAGTACGACCCTTGTGCTATAATTTAGTTATAGACTTATTTAGCATGCATATGATAAAAAAATTACTAACAATTCTACTATACACACAACTGTGCATGAATTCTAGATTTTTATTGTTTTTTTTAACATACTTTTATCTAAAATCAAGCTCATTGATGTAGTTTGATTAGCCTCTTATAAAATTTGCAGTAATCTATTCAATAGCTTATAAAAATATTATGGAATATATGAAAACAT